>SKCR01038570.1:0-61246 GCA_019454045.1 Zanthoxylum bungeanum | reverse complement strand
ATCAGATTTTATGATGATATTGATTTTGCAATTTGATTTTGATCACAAAGTTCAGTTTTATGATATACTGTGGAAACTTTGTTTGTTATTTTTTTGTAAAAGCACATTGAAAAGTTTGTTCTTAAAAGATTATTCTTTGAAAGAGACATATCTGAGACTCATTGAATTTCACTTATGATATGATATATTTTAGTCACAGTTCCTGTACTATGTTTTACTTGTTTTAATAAAAAATTTTGACACGGCTTGGTGCTTGTATAGGGTTCTGATAATCTGAAAATGGCCTACCCGTTACCCTTTGCCAACATGGTCCTATGTCAGACAATGTTCGACCAGAGCGCGCGACTCAGACATTGGACGCATGGTTAGTTTTCTAAAGTATTTTCAAAAGATTAGTATTATAATATATTTTCAAATGATTTGATTAATGTGGTTTATTTACATTTTTTGTTTTTGAGGATGAGTGGGATTGACTGGATGGATTTGTATTATGAGTTCTGTTTCTGATTATGGATGAGATTGACTATATAGCTTTGTATTATGAGTTATGTTTCTGATTATTGATGAGATTGGTTGTATGGATTTGTATTATAAGTTATGTTTCTGATTATGAAAGAGATTGAAAGTATGGATTTATATTATGAGTTCTGTTTCTGATTATGGATTTGTATTATTAGTTATGTTTATGATTATGGATGAGAGTAAACGTATGGATTTGTATTATGAGTTTCGTTTATGATTATGAGTGAGATTGACTTTGTGTCATCTGTAATGGTAATGTTTGTGTAATCAGTTAGGTTGATGTTTTTGCTCGTGTCATTGTAGTTTTGGTTAGAGCATCCGTACAGAAGGAATTCATCTTATACTCATTCTAAACTAGGTAATGAGTTCCGTACGAGCTTCGTTTGATCATGTCGATATATGGTTTGTGTAAGTATGTTTTGAATATTTTTCTCCTTCGTTTCTGACACACGCACGCGCCCCCGCGCACGCGCACACACACACACATATATATATCCTTAATTTGTTTGCTTTTGTTGATTTTGGTATGATTGTTACATAGAACATCTGGAAACCTGTACATGATATGTTTATGAGTATGTATATGTAATTTGGATGTGGATTTTTGAAAGGTTATTCATATAAAGGATTAGTGTCTGATCGTTATTAAAGAAAATTTTAAACTTTCCGATCTGATGATATTTCAAATATATTTCATTTTCGGTTATCTGATAAAAGAGTTCAATTCAAAATGTAAATATTTTAGATATTACAGTTTTTTTTTAAAGATTCAGCTTTGTATTAAATATGCCTCATGAATTCAGTTTCTGGATCAGTTTATGTAAGTATTTTTCGGAAGGCTTTGTATTTGATGAGCGTAATCAGTAATACAAAGTTTGAAATATTTTCAGTATCAGTATAAGTATGGTGTTTCTTAATTCATTTGTTCAAATTGTTTTTCACAATGACTATACAATCGTGGATTTCCATGCATTTTAGCATCACATTTCAAAGGTTTTTTTTATAAACTACTATATATACAAATGTTTATACATATACTATTTTCTAGATTTATTATTGTTTTATATAGTATGAGTGTGGTTAATTTCTGAGTTTTATAACTCACATCATAATAATTTGCTTGTTTTGCAGGTTGACAATGTGGTTGGTCAGCCATCAAGTTTTTAGAATGTCATGCTCGAAACGATGGATCACCCAAATTACAGTCAGCCATTCTAGAGTCCTGGAAGATGTTGTAGAAGTCAGGGAATTATGTTGGTTATGTTTTGTACCATGCAATACACATTGTTATATGTATGTAAATAAAGGTCTTGGTTTATATCTATAGCCCTGAATATTGATGATGTGTACTTGATTTATCTTGAGTTGGACCGGAGGTCCTTTTATATATTTATTGGCTATTACCGTTTGTGTGTCGATGATTGACTATGTTCAAGTTTCCCCAGTTTAAGGTACATCATGTCCGTTTTTTGTTTGATTTGAGGCTCATAGAGATGGGTTATTCCTGACTCTTTCCTGTAGCATCTTATCTCTGATGAGATGTTACAGATTTGGTATCAAAGCAAAATATTTAGAAGTAAATTTTCTGTTATTTATAGACCATATAATCTTATGTTTGTAACTTGGTTTGATCCTATTTGATATATGATATGCTATGTTATGATTTTTATTATATGTGTAAGGTCTTTTTGATGTATATGGTCTGGCGTGATATGATATAGTTTGCATTCGTTACGGACAAAATGAATCCTATGTGATTTGACATGATATGATTTGATGCAATTTTATATGATATGAACATATTTATTTTGGATTTTATAATTTCATGTGATTTGACGTGATTGAATTGATATGTACTGATTGGATATGCTTTGATTCGATTAAGATCTAAGTTGTTTGAAATCTATCAAATATATATGGGTTTTAATATGATTTTGTTTTGGCATGATTGAAATTCATTTGATGTGTAGATTCTGATTTGATTCGAATGATGTGTTGACTTGGTTGGAAATGAAATGGTTGATTAGATTTGGTTTGGTTTGACTTGGATTCATTATGGTGAGTTACGGCCTGTTCCACACAGAATGTGTAACCTTTGATGACTTATAGAGCAAAATAGCTTTTGGATATGGATAAGATAGCTTCCATATTTGCGTTCGATTTTGAATGATCAGATATAAGGATGGGGAAATTTAAAGAATGAAAATTTTATTAGGAGGGGAATGTAATATCTCGAATTTTCGAAATAGTTTTGAAGGTTTTTAGATCGCAGTTTAGTCTTGGAGCGAGATGATGTTGGGGAATAAAAAGTTTTTGAACACTTTTGGATATCTGTACCAAAAAAGCCTAAAAAAATTGAATTTTTGAAGCAGTTAATTGTTAGCGGACTATTTGCAATTTCATGGGGGCTGTTTTTTAATTTTTAAAAATCTTCCTATAAATATCCACAAGTTCTAGAAATTTTAAAATGGACGAAAATAACCAAAACACACCATTTGACCCCCTATGCACGTGAGAGATTGATGGGCCAATGGTCGACCTCCTCAAATCGGCACGATGGCCCCAACTTGACCATTCATCCACCATGAGTCCCTTAGTGGCTGAGAGCTGCCAAAGGATGCCGGAAATGTCGGTGAATGTGAGGAAGACATGTATTAGTGCAAGTCACGATCCTAACTTTTTGCTTCGATTCACGTGTCGAGCCACATGCCAAATCAAAGATCTTGGAACGTATTATGAGGCTATAATGATGGTTTTGTTGATCAGTGCTTGATTTCACATAAAACAAGACAAGAATTAAACATAATTAGAAATCCAATTTGTCTAGTTGTTCCGAGTCGAATTCCGTCGATTCCTAAACGTTCGTGGAAGTTTTGGGTAAAACATCCTGGTAAAAACTCGTTATTTTCAAGTTAAGAGTATTATGTCCAGATGCTTCCAGTAGTATGATAGAGTAATGTATTGACATGTACTAGATTGAATTGAATAACTAAGAAGCCAAAAAAAAAGGGAAGGTTGTTGAGAGGAAATGTTATCTCATCAGGGAGATAGTGCAAAGGGGAGATGTAATCATCACAGAGATAGCATTTTTGATGGTCACCTATAAAGTATAGGATTACGCGACATGTCTCATCTATTCTAGTGAGAATTGTTGGGATGTATGTCCTGGAGGATCATGTATAAGTAAATGGGATTATTATCAGAATAATAAATGATTTATTATTCATTAATAAATTGTTCGTTTCAATCTGTACATTGTAAATTATCATGCATACATGTGATCACTTATGTGCTTTCTGACTTAGTGTATGAGTGGCATACACAAATAGATTTTAGTATGAAATTAGTAATATAAAATAGTCCGTAGGGAGCAAACAAAGACATGTACTTTGTTTGTGGTTTATCTACATTTGCGGTTTATTCCATATATGTTTGAAGATCTTGATTCAGGATTGTTCATGTAGCGACATGGGAGTAGAAGCACCAAATATGATGCGATCTTATAGAATTGGACCTAGACACAAATGAATTACTTTTAATATTTGTTAGACAAAGAGATTCATATAAGTCTATTAGATGATCGTATATGGATTGATATGAATCATGAATTTTCTATAAACTCATGCATGGCAGACTATATCCTTTGATTTACAAGGGTGAGATCGATGTAGAAATATCGATCAATAACTTCGTACTTTAGAGACATGGTTTGGTTTGTATCTGGGGATGTTTTATACATATATGGAATCCACTCATTCTTATAAGAAGTAGAGGATTATCTTTCTTAAGGGTTGATTCGATACTTGAATGGTTAGAGCGCTTAAATCTTTCTAATAGTTATGAATAAATCATTTATTAGAGAATCAATAGTTCCTAAGGTATATGAAATAATTAGATGGATATAATAGAAATTATGCCCCGGCTCTAATTATAAGATACTCGTGGCATGTCAATCTAAATATAGTGATTATATCAATGGACGCTGACTTATTTCGGTATAAATTAAATATTTACACTAACGAGAGTTCCACTTCAGGCTTTTAGTGGAATAACCTGAAGTTAATAATTTGAAATATTTGATTAAAGAGTTTTAATCCATATCCCGAGATTATTGGATCTAGAATATTTGGGTCTATTTGGTCTTCATGTTAGCTCGATACACTATAGGTGTAGGAGTCACGATGTCTTTCTGTAGAGATATCATCAAGCTTCATCTCATTTTATGCCCAGACTACCCTTCAGAGTTCCTGAACCATCAATTTTGCTTTCCAAATCCTTTTTATCATGTAATGATCCTACGTATGTTCTCAAAAATGTTTTTCAAAATTCCATCCCTTTCAAAGTTTAAACATTGCGCAAATTCAAAATTCAAACTGACCTAAGGTTTCATCTTTCAAAAGCTTCTCCATGTGTGTGTGTCATTTTTTACAAAGAATTATGTGCAACCTGGATTGGTTTATGCTGGTGCCAAGTGTAGATTAGTACTGACACTTTAGTTCATTTTTTATCTTTTCTTTGGTCAATGTAATCTAAAAACTAGTTAAGAATCAATAAATTTTCTCAAAATTTCATTTTATATAGGGCCGATCTTGATCTCTAGCTTTCTTAAGTCGTAAAATTGCCTTTCAACGGAAACACCTCACATTTATGATATGAGCCATTGGTTTCTCAACAATTTCACCAACTGAAGTTGATTAGCATGCTCAATATTTGAGTTGTCGTTTGAAGCAAAAGTAGTCGTGGTTCACGATACTTCTGGTTACTAAATAATCCAAATAGCTGAGTAGGTTTTGTGGGATTCACCACTTTTCTCTTTAACATATTTTTTTATTATTTGCATCATCTTCTAAACCTAGTTATTGGAGTTGGAACTTGGAACGCCAATCCGAATAATGTATTGTACATTATATTTTTTTTTCTAATAAAATAACTCCATTTTTATTTCAACCTTGTTAATGGCAATGTCATTATGCATATTATATTGATATATAAATGTGTTGAGAATGACATCAACCTTAGAATAGTCATGTAGTAATACTGGACATTGGGTGATCCAACATTGAGACAGTTACTATTATAAATTATTCTTAAAGTAAATATTTCTAGTCATTGTTTTGGGAATATAGTCGAATTCCTATAACCTATAAGACTAGCATATGTCTTATATTGAAATTAGAGTTCCAATGGTTTAACCCGATATACTATGAGCAAAGGAATCTCGTATAGACAGTGGGTATTCGTTGGAGTGAATACTGAATGACTCACATGTGATTCCGAATAGTTGGAAGTACACACCATCGTCAAAAGGAATCTACTCGAGTCGAGTAGCATATGTGATCCTCTAACTATAGGATAACATTGAATTTGTATGTGATCCTCTAAAATTTGATGTTATATATATCAGAGACCTTTTATGATCTGATCGCTAGACGTTCATTGGGTATGGACCTATGCACTCGTTAATCAAGTGCGTATAAAGATAGGATCTGTCGTCCCATTTGAGTACCATAAGAGATTTGGGTATCCATGTAAGACATTATTATTAAGACTTTGTCCAACGCCGATCACTTATAATGGATCATAAATATCAAAAATGGTATTATGATTAGTTGTAAAGAATCATAGACATGTCGACAATATGAGACGTGCGCCCTGGAAACATGACAATGTAATATATATTTCCTAAGCACAACTCGGATAGCCTACGACGGAGGGATTGTTAAACATATGTGATTACATCGACTTGTATAGTTCAGAAAGTTTGTTTGCATTCTTCGTGAATTTGGAGGTGGCTGAATTGCGTACATATAAGCTAAACTTATATGACGAACGTGTCTGGACTTAGGGAGTCGATAATATTTGATAATAAATAATATTTGATATTATAATTATCAATTATAATAATTAAGTATTATTGGATATCATTAATTATTTATTTTGACCCAATTGGATAAATTAAATTAATCCAAATCACACAAGGGCTTTGTTATGATTTCATAAATATCTCTACCATTGGAGGATATTTTGGTAATTATAAAATATGTAATAATACATATATTTAGCTTGATTTGATTGAATTAAATCAAACTAGTCGACAATGAACTAATCAATTGGTTAAACTTTGTCAAGATTTAATTGGATTAAATCAAAATGGTAGATAAAGGTGATTAGTTACACCTAATTTTATATATTTGGAAAAATTGGATTAAGCCCACTGTAACGCCCCGGTCAGTTCGGTCATATCTGGTATGGTGAATTATCATGCATGACATGTTAGAATTCATAAAATAATATAAAAATAGGTTTCACACCTTTGGAATTTCTACCGGAGGTCCCGGAAAAATTTTCAATTTTAGCATATTTACTATTCATTTGAGTCGACAGGCAGCTCTTCTGTATTTCAGCTGAAATATTTTCAAACGAACTACGATTGTTATGAATTTTATACCGTCGAAAATTTCATAGAATTCCCTACAACTTTCACGTTGAATAGTTTTCAAGATTCAGCCCAAAAACTAGTCAAAACTATAATCTAATTTTGGATGAATAGTAACCTGTGATTTTGCATTAAGTTGGATTATGTGGCAATATCACCACCACTCATTTCCATAACAAAAATCAGCCCATCTCTTTATAAAAACCACACTATTCACTCTTCCCTCACCTTAAGAAAAACGTGAATGGCTTCATTTTTCTCAAACCAATTCAAGCTTTCTTTCCCTTCATTTTCTCAAGCCAAGATGATGATTCAAGCTTGACTTCAAGCCATGTTCAGTTAGCAACTTGCATGAAATCCTTCAGCAGTATTCTAGCACACTAGCGATGGAGCCTCAGTCTATGAGTGAATGCTATCATTTCTCTTTGCTTCTCTGTTTGATGCTATCTCTAAACTTGTGCAATCAGTTTCTTGTACTTAGTTTATAATTTCTCTTATGCCTTCAGATATGTTAATTCAGCTTAAGTCATTTGATATCATTCATGCCTTTAATTTATAACTTCAGTTTTGGTATTTGCTCTATCTATTCAGGTTATGTAGCCATACTAGTTTTCAGTTCATGTGTCAGTCTATGTATCACAGCTTAGATATTCAGTTCTTAGTTTTTAAGTTCAGTTATGCCATGTCTTTCATATATATGTCCCATGTCGCAACATGCATCAATTTTAGTTCTTCATAATTCACAGTGAATTCATAGACTTGCAGTTCAAGAATTCAGCATCTCCGCCAGTTGTATTTTCAAATTAGACCTATCAGTCTCAAGCTAGTCATGAATCATACATGTCCATTTTCAAAACTCATTTTTTTTAGTTTTCAAGATTATGACATGTTATTATGCTTTTGATATTTTAAAATAAGTTCTTTTATGATTTTCTTTGGATTTTGATGCATGAGGGAAAAACCTACCTTAGTATCTAACTTGACTCAGATATGGAATTGATGGATATAGATATCGTGTGCACACGCAGTTCAAGACTAGAGATGACAGATGCCTTTATATCCTAGATTCAGAGTTTGGAGGGTAGTATAGATCCGCACCTCCGGCTCTAGATTGTGGCTTCGGGGACGATGATACATAACACCGTAAGACCACTAGATTTCAGGGCTAGAGGGACGACGATACGTAACGCCCCTAGACCCTAGTTTCAGGGACAAATAGTGGAATGCTTTGAGGGACGACGATACGTAACACCCCATTGTCATGGATTTGCACTCCTGGCTCTAGTTAGGCGCATGGGGGGATGGCGATACGTATCGCCCCCATACGTCAAGTTTTCGACAGACACTCAGATTTTCAGAGACAGACTTACAGAAAAAATGTTTTAAG
This sequence comes from Zanthoxylum bungeanum, assembly GCA_019454045.1. Taxonomy (NCBI): domain Eukaryota; kingdom Viridiplantae; phylum Streptophyta; class Magnoliopsida; order Sapindales; family Rutaceae; genus Zanthoxylum; species Zanthoxylum bungeanum. Next base: position 52,901 of record SKCR01038570.1, on the reverse strand, counting down.
AAAGAGTTTTCTTAAGGAATTGTTTTATGAGAATTGCAGAAATTTTTGAGAATGAATCCAGTTTATGTTTTTATGAGTTTAGGCTTTCTACAGATTTTCCAGTTACTTGAGATTTCAGATTTTCACACAAGATTTCCACATAGATTTTTGAGAAGGAACCAAGTTTATATTTTATGAGTTCATAAGTAGTTTTTTTACAACACTGTTGATTTTAATACCGATTTTCAGATATGAATTTCATGCTATCATAATTAATTATATTCTTAAAAGTAATGCATCCATGTCATGTTACATTACAACTTCAACTATGCATGTCATGCTTTTCGATAGTCATGTTTAGCTCTTGTAGAATGTTGATTTAGGTCATTCAACTGGTCAGCATATAACATTTTAGCTCATGATAGTTTCAGGTTCGTAAGTTACGATTCATGTAGTCAATCCAAGATTTCATGATTCATGCACATGTTAGATTAGAACCAAGCCACCACGGGTTTGGGGTGGCTTTTTCCACGGGTATGGGTGGTTTGGATTATAGCATGCATTAGTTTCATGATCACGGTCCACATGCAGTTTTCAGTTCACGCAACCAGTAAATTAGCTCATGCATCCGTAGTTTAGATAGTTCAGTGTAAATTATACATTAAATTATATATTCAGATCAGACCATGTGTTCCAGACCAGATAATCAGATCATACATTCCAGGCTAAATAATCAGATCAGTCTATGCATGTCTGGATCAGTTTTTAGGTCTATCCATTCACAGTTCAGGTAGTTAGACATGCATTCCAGTTCAAGTAGTTAGGCGTAGTTCCAGCTTATCCAGCTTAGATATTTAGGACATATGTATGTTCAGATTAGATATTCAAGTTAACTCATGCACCCTCAGTTAGGATTAAATCATGTTCAGTAGACAAATTTCATTGTAGGTAGATCCAGTATAGGTCATGTAGATTTCAGAATCAAGTTCAGTTCACATAGTTTCAAGTCAGAGCACATCAATTCAGCTCACGTTAGCAAATTAGGATGTCAATAGTTAGTTCTCAGTTTAGACAACTCAATATAGTTCATGCAGATTCGAGTCACCATACAACATTTAAGTCATGACGTAAAGAATATTATTTAGTCTATGACAGCTCCATGTCAGGTTCAGGGAAACGTCTCAGAATAGTAAAGTCAGGTTCAGTCATGTATCTAGCTATCAGTTAGATTAAGTTCCAGATCTTTTTGTCATGTATCTAGATTTGAATTATCACATTGGATTCTCAGCTTATTATTTATGTTGTCATAATTCAGTACTTTAACACTCTCTTATATTATGTTTCAATTTAATCATGTATTTCACTTCATATTATTTTATTGGCCCTCCAGTATTCACTCATCAGGTGTTTCAAAAGACCTGACCCACCCCACTTTCCAGTTGTTTTGCAGACCATAGGTTTAGGCATTGCTTGGGGGAGACGGGACCCAGCGGTAGTAATTACACACCTCGGGCTTCAATTTTAGGAGTCAGGCCATGTCGTCAGTGTCAGATGATGTCAATATAGGCTATAAGGTCATGTATTTGTATAGAATATTATGTCAGTTATTTTATGTGTGTACAATTTTGTGATATGAAATAGATTAGTTTTCAGGTTTATGATGTGTGTGTGTGTGTGTATATATATATATATGATTGCGTGTTGTGAGTTAGTCATTTTAGTACAACTAGCAGTGTTTATAGGGGTTCGGGTGATGGCTAAGTCGTCTCCTGCCCATCATATGCTAGGAAATACAGGGATGTGACACATACCTAAAAGTCAATTAGAATTTTTATTAATTAAAAATTGCACAAGCTTCACTATAAAAGACAAGCTTGAGCAAGTTTTTAATTAAGCAAGTTTTTATAAAAATTTGCACAAGCTTCACTATAAAGTTAAAGCAAGCATTAAAGAAAAACATTAGAATAACTAGCCTAAAGAAGTGTTTAGAGAAGCTTTGGAAGTTCTTTACATTTTTCAATAAGGAGGAGAAGATTAGATCTTTGGTTCAAGCTTTCTAGGTAAGTTTGATATTCTCTAATATAATCTCCCGAATTTTTCAGAATGATTCCGGAAGCTTTCCGAATTGAAGTTTAGAATTTGAAACTTAATAATATTCGGAAATAGGACTTTATATGTTGGAAAATATGTTGGAATATTTTTAAGTGAAGTTTCATCGCATTGAAAAACGCTTGTTTTTTAGAATCGGTTATGCGATTCATGTTTATATTATTATACGCGTAAACGTTTCTACTTTCAGCTATAAAATAGCAAACGAACTCTAATGGAGCTGATTATTAAATCGTCAGACTCGCTTTTCCGAGACAAACAACTTCCGTGTTGAATACTTTTTGAAATTTGTATCAGAAGGGCTTCCAAAATATGAATTTCTAAGAAAACCCCATGATAGAGATCTAATTGTAATTTTCAGGGGTCATATTGATATTTTCGGAAACTTTCCTATAAATACCCTGATGTTTCCCTTAATTTCCAAAATGGCATAACTTCTAAAATCTTCCAAGTCGACCCCCATCCTAAAAAATGTTGCCCCTTGCGCTGCTGGTCACGCCAGCGGCCTGCTGGCCATCGTCGGCTGGCGTGACCAACTAGGAAGGTGCGCCGGCCACCCCTCCACCTTGTGGTGGCTGGCGGAAGCCCCCAGATCACCGACACCGGTGAGAAAAATGAGAGATAGACGCGCACCTGGGTTTGTCGATCCCAGCTCCTCGCTTCGTTTCACGGCCTAAGCCACCCACCAAATTGAAGCTCTGAGAGTGTACTACTTGTAGACGGTGGAGGATTTTTCGTTCCAATCATGATTGTAAGTGAAACGAGGAAGAAAGATTTGGTGAATAGTGACCCACAATGAACAGCAGCTCCGATCAGAATTCCACTGATTCCAGCATGTTCGGGGATCATTTGGAGTCCTTATATGATCTCGAAATCTCAGTAAGACCTCATGGTAAAAAGTCGATAATTTCACGTTTTCTGTTAAATGTTTGGATGTATCCAGTAGCTTGATAAGATAAAGTATGACTTGAGTATATAAGATCGGTAAGTGGGAAAAATTTTTGCTTTCTAAATTTGGATAAGCATGTGTTTATATACAATGCTTCGATAAGTTCATTGTTAACTGATACATGCGATTTGTCTGTGTGGTTTTTAGGGGATTAAGGGTGACGTGAAGTCGATATAAACTAAGCTTTTCCTGAATGATTGAGGTTCATAGGGGGAAATGATGCGTTTCATAAATAAGTATGTCTTAACTAGTAAGTTTCTATGCCATGAATATTTCCTGATAAGAACTCTTGAAAGCAAATATATTTGATCGATAAGTAAAAGGCATGAGGAGTATTATATGGTATGGTATCTGAACTCGAAGAGAGGCGTATGCTTAGATGTTTGAGATATATATATATATATATATATATATATATGAGTATTTTGAATAGTGAATTGAAGTGTGTGTCATGTATATACTTGCATATGAGAAATCGTGCTATGAGTTGTTTTATGATATGTGCTCTTGTATGTATGTTTAATTGGTTGATAGTTTCGTGGTATAGCAGTCAAGCTGGTTAGGAATCCATTTTCGAACGTCATTCATCTCATACATATTTTAAAATAGGTAATGAGTCCCTTACGAGCATTGTATGTGTAAGCCAACTCATGTGTATGTGTTTCTTTGGTTGTGTGTTCCTTGATGTTTTTACTATTATGTATGCTTCGTTATCAGTTACATGATGATTGTATGTATATATCAGAGTATAGATGTTAGTATGTTAGGAATGTTAATACATGTATATATATTGTAAAAGAGACTGAATATGTTTTAAAGGCTTTGGTAATGGAAATTTTTCCAAGTAAGAACTTAGAAAATATGGATTTGCATAAATATAAGAGAAGTGTGCTACAATATGTGAATGCAAGTGAAACCCAAGTGTTAAGCTATTGTAAGGTTATCGTGGTTAAAAAATGATGGAGTAAGTTGTTTTGGTATTGAGATAGTTTGTAACTAAATATAAGAAAATATGTTTGTTTTATCGATTTGATGATATTTCAAAGTTGTTGATATGTTTGATTTGTTTGTTTGTTATAAGATAAACTGCTGATATGTTTGATTTGTTTGTTTGTTGTATATGTTTGACTTGTTTGTTGTAATACTAGCATGGTTACTTACTGAGTTTTTAAAACTCACACCAAACCAGTTTGCTAGTTTTGCAGGTTGGCTTCCAGATTGGTCAACCACGACAGCTTTGGAAGTCATGCTCGAGACGCAGATCACCTAAGCAGCAGTCACCCTCGCAAGTGTCATAAGAAGAGTTTTAGAGGTCTAGGATTTGTGATCAATATTTTATTTGTCGTGTTGAGCACGTTGTTTGTATATATATTAAGTAAATGATTTGATTGCTTATGATGCTATAGGCATAGAGCCTTTAACTGTTGATAAATGATATGGGCATGAAGCCATTAGGATAAGATTTTGATGAGTTTTGTGTGGATCTGAAGTCCTTTTATTTTTTTGAAGTTTTCTTAGATTCTGTTTGATGTTGGATTGTGATCCAGGCTGTCCATTTTTAGGATACATCATGCCGGATTTTCTATAAATTTAGATGCTTATAGAGATGGGTCAATCCTATCTCATACCGGTAGCATCTTGCCTCTAGCGGGGTGTTACATATAATGAGCTATGTTTTTGTAATTGATACATAACCATATAGCTTGAAGCTGAAATTAGGCTAATAAATTTGTGTATGGATGCTTTTGTAAGCATAAACACAATATACTTGTAATTGGGTCAAATATGTTCATGTTGGACATGAAACATAAAATTAGAGTTTGAAAATCTAGGACTACCATTCTAGAATTACTTGACTACCTTTGAGTGACCTAGAATTGTTCATGAGTTACTATAGAATTCTTATTTGGTTTGTATTTTAAATTCAAAATTTACGTATGTGTGTATTTTGAATAAATTTATATTTTTTTAAAAGTATTTAATATTTTGAAAAATATGATTTTATTCAATAACATGTGTTGGTATTGGTTTTGATTTTAAAAATTAATTTTGGGTGTTTGGAAGTGTGTAGGGAAGATTGGAGGCAAATTGGATAAAAATACCCAATTTGCATAAGTTTTTTTTTTCCAAAGATATGATGGTCTAACAAGAAAAAAATTAGTACACTGTCCATGTGTGTACAATGCGTGTGTGCACTGCAAACGTGCGTGCTGAAACTTGTTTTCTTCCATTTTTTAGCTTCCGAAATCCAATTCATCCTCGATTTTTTCCTATACATTTGTAATGAAATATAGTGTTCTATTAAATTATTTTAAAATACACCTATGCTTGATATCCACGCGTTATTCGCATTTCCTCTGCATGGGAAATCAATTAGATCCTAGGGGTCCTATATCTGCCCTAATAGAACCTTATCAGAGCAGGTCTAAACCATACAATACATGTTGCATGTTTGATATGTATTCGAATCCATGCCTCTGTAATTTTAATTTAATTATGCATAAGTCATATTAGAATATGTATTGCATGTTTTAAAATTAAAATTTTTATTTTGACCCAAGCTTGTTAATGACTTGATTGTCATAAATCTCCCATTAAATAAAGAAATTCATTTCAATTTACTAGATGGTCATATATGGATCGATCTAAATCCTGAGTGTAATGCGAACACCTTCATGGCATGCTATGTCTTTTATTAACAAATGTGAGGTTGGTGTAGCAATCCTGACCAATAGCTACATACTTTGGGGACATGGTTTGGTATGTAGCTAGAGACGTTTTACATAGATATCGAGTTCACTCCTTCTTGCGAGAAGTAGAGGAGTAGCTTCCTAAAAGGTTGATTCGGTACTTAAAAGATTAGAGCGCTCAAGTCTTTCTATTTCGAATAGAAAGATTAATATGAATAATGGATATGAATAAATCATTCATTAAAGAATCAATGGTACTTAAGGTAAAAATAATTAGAGGGGTATAATGGATATTATGACCCGGCTCTAATTATGAGATACTCATGAAGGGCTAATCCGTATGTAATAACTATATCGATGGACACCGACGAAGTTCGGGTTATATTATTTATTTGCGGTAAGAAGAGTTCAGCTTCGGGTTTTTAGTGGAATAACTTGAAGTTAATAATTCAGAATATTTAATTAAAGAGTTTAATTAATATTTCAGGATTATTTGAGTTCAGAATTATAGGTCCATTTAGTCCTCGTGCTAGTTCGATATACTGCAGCAAATTAAATATAATTGGATAGTATGATTATATACTCACATATATATCATTATTAATGGGATTAATAATATATTTCTCACACATGTAACTTTATATTATATTTAATATAAGGTTTTCATTTAATAAATTATTATGATATAATCATTTAATTTACTGTAAATATTAAATTATTTAATATGTCATTTTTAGAAATATAGGATTTTAAAATATGATTTTAAAATTCAATTTTTCATAAATGGTAGTTACACATTTTTATTTAGCAACACTTTAATGTCATTACGATGAAATTTATCAATAAAAAATTTATGTTACAAAAATATTAGGGCTGACCGAAACTTAGGGGAAAGGGAAAATGTTTGGTTTATTTTGACAACAAATTGAACCCTAGATATAAACAGGAAAATAGTTTTCTTTTTTACCCTAATCTCATTTTGTGAAACCTTAGCCACCATAGTTATATTTTTTCTCTCAAAGAGTTGAAAGAAAAGAAAAACAAGAAAAAAAAAAATTATGAGTGAAGCCCACAATTCCTTTTGTTGGTTACGAGTCGTAGAACGGAAGATTCATTAGAGATCAATTTGAAAATGCATTTCTTTCTTCTCTCCATACACATGGTAGTGAGAAGGAAAAACTGCTCACTGCCGTCTCTTGTTGCTTTAATTTTGGGAGTGTTTTTATTTTTGCTTTTTTGTGTTTTTGTCCAGAAAATTTTGGAACACAAATGGGTGTTTTGTGATCGTTGTGGGGCTATTTTGGTGAAACAATTGGACCTGAATCATAGCCCTTATACACGCAAAACAAAGGCTGTTTTTGGATGAGTTGTGTGCGCATATCATGTATAAACTGTTCTAGATTTGAGCTACTGTACGAGGCTATTCCAGAACTGAAAATAGTCAAAAACTGAAGGGAAAAATATTTTCAAGGTCGATTTTGGTGCCTATGTCGCTTCCGCTGTAAGAGGGAAATCGGTTCCAACAATTGGTATCAGAGCGAGGTTGAAAAGTATTCTTAACCAGTTTGTTTTTATTAAAACATATTTTTATATATGATATAAATTATTTTATGCATGTTGTGATGAGTAGACAAATTTTTATATTAATGTGATGAATATAATTTTGTTTGAGTTCATGTGATGAATGTATTGCATTGGTCGTAAATGCCGCCAACATCTCAATCCCAATCCATGGAGCAAGATTTGAAGACCAATAGATGCCTTGGTAAATTTTGTGCTAATTAGATTAGTATAGAAAAATAAGAGCCCGATGAATGCAATTTTATTTTACGTTAAATGTATATTTAATTCGAAATGTTTGAATAACATGTCATATAGCTTAGGGTGTCTACTCTTGCATTTTCACATGTCATAACATGTAATAAATGCATGGATATTCTAGTCATAAAATGTGATTTTATGAAATTTAAAAGATTTAAATTGGAATATGATATTCACGAAAATAAATTAATAAGATTAATTGGTTTAATGGTTTGAAATTTTAAAATGAAAATTTAATTATATATATGTGCTTCATAAGTGAATTATATTTTCCCTTGGTATATCAGATGGAAACCCGGACGTAATTTCCATAACCGATTCCGAATGGATTATAGTGTGGTCTGCACTTGAGACACAATTCCATGTACCATTGGAATTTATAAGATGCTTATATTAATTAAATAGTTTAATTAAAAAAAATTTCCCTTTTTGAATTTCTAAGTTTTAAACTTGTTAGTGAACTAAAATTTTAAGAGTTAAAATTAATTAGGTCACTAAACCAAACTTAATTAAATCACGTTAATTAAGTAAAATATTAGTTGGGACTAATAAGAATCAGTGAATAAAAATTTTAAGAGTTAAAATTGGTTAGATCACTAATTATGTACTAGTGTAAAGTTGAGTTATGTTTTAGCAGCGCATAAACTTAGACACACTAGTGAATTAAAATATTAGATATTCTGAGAAGAAACTTTTAACTTTAAAATAGTGAGTGGGAGAGGGATATACGACAATATATCCCGCGATCTCCGTTGTTAGTCCGAAAACGTGTGATTCAAAATACAGCTCGAGACGACTTTGTTTTCGTCCCCCTTTGGATGGTGTCCATTTTGGGTCAATATCAAGTTTGAATTCCGAGAGGATAGGGATTCTAGATGTATCTGGTGAACTGACCAACCCTACGCCGGTACTTCACTAGTTAAGTCTAAGGGTTTCGAAATAACGGGTTACACTCACGAAGGAATGATTAAATATTAATCGAAATTCCTTGATCAAATCAAACAGTAGTTGGTTAATATATGAATAAGAGTTATTCCCACATATATTAATCAATTGATAATATCTTGATCTGTCATGAAAATACTTTACCTACCATCGGCAATGCTTATTTGTGGGATGATAGATTTACGTGGCATAGTAATTGAATATTAAAATGCATGTTTATTTTATTTCAGCCATGGTTTCTCCGATTATTGCTCTTCTCTCAAATGACAAATTAACGGGAAAAAACTATGAAAGTGGAAAAGTAACATGAACGCCATCTTAGTCTGTGAAGACCTTAAGTTTGTCTTGACGGAGGAATGTCCTCGTGAGCCAGCCAGAAATTCTGGCCAAGCTGTGCGCAATGCCAACCAGAAATGGGCCGCGGGCAATGAGAAAGCCCACTACTACTTTCTAGCAGTGATGTCCGAGGTTCCTCTTGCAAAGCATGAGCCGATGGCTACATTATCTTTGATGAGAGAGTCATTACAGGGCATGTTCAGGCAGCCTTCAGAGCGGAAACGTCATGAGGCTATTGACACACTCAAAAAGTAGTTCTTTACTCCCAAGTATAAGAGTGTCGAAGTAATAAAATAACTCGGTAAGACCGGGGTCGATCCACATGGAATAGATTTAATAGGATAAAATAACAAGTTGAGTGAAAAATAAAAAGGATGGATTGTTTGAAGTGATTGAAAATTTTAATTTAAACCGCAATAATAAAATAAAATATTGGGGGTTAGAGGATCACTTTTAATATTTCAAATTTAGAAATCTCACTTTTTATAAAATGTAAATTGTCATTATTACCCAATTATTTTATTTCAGGAGTTAATTATGCCAAAAGAAATAAAACAAGCCATAAAGACGGTGATTACATTTGTCTATAACGAGTCCAGTTAGGTACTCAATTATGCCAAATAAATAAAACAAACCATATAGGCGGTAACAAAGTTTGTCAATAATTAATCCATAATTAAATTAAATATTAATCATTAGATTATAATTTATATATTATAATATAAGTGAGATTAATCTAAATTTTCATATTAAAAATATAATTTTTCATATTAAAAGCTTCACCATTTTCCGAGCAAAAAGAAATTAGCTACTCATATTTGAATAAAAATAAGCATAATTTTATTACTAAAAAAAGAAATTACAAGAAAAAGCTTACAAAAATAAAACACACAACAATTGGATCCCTTCACAAAATTAAAGAGAGAATCATGTGAATGAAGTTGCCTCAACTGAGTTGCGGAGCAACTATATTTATAGAGGTGTTCGGCACCTCTTGCAAGTTCATATTGCTAACAGCTTGCAATTTGCAAGCTGTTAGCAATTGCAATTGCTTTCCACCGCTTTTGCTTTTTTTTTTCCTCTTGTTTTTTTTGCTTTAATAATTATATATAATATACTTTGGATTTTTATCAATTTCGACCTTGAAAACCTCAGAACTAGAAAATATTGTAAACAACAAAGTTGTAGAGCTTTGAGTCTTCTTTCATCTGGAATTGAAATCATTTCAATCCGATATCGGAGTAAACAGTTATGGCTAAAATATGAAAATTGCATAGGGCTGAAATATCTGAATTTGTACACTGTTAGAACGCCCTTTCAAGTTTTTGGCCTCCAAAATCCAAATGTCATGTCTATTTTTCTAGTTATGCATCCAAAGTATTATTTCACGTACATAAGAAATAAAAATCACAATAAAAATATAAAACATAAATTTAATTATTATTTTACAAATATGCTAAATTAAGGGGATTAATGAAATTACAAGTGTTAAAATGATTAATTTTTCTTATAATAAATGTGCACTTTTTAGTGTTCATCATATCCCCCAACCAGCTTATCCAAATGTCATGTCTATAATAATTATTTTCTTTCTTTCTAAATGATCAAATATGTAAATTCTCCTGTACTTTTTACCCTCCTTCCATACACACATAAAATAAGGTATTAATTAATTTATTGTGCCCATAATATTTATAGGTCTTGTTGAAAATAGAGTAATATTTTTGTCCTAAAATTATATTAGAGTTCACACCTTTTGGCAATGAAAGATTATTTATAAATATAATTTTTTTTTATGATACATCTTCAATCATTGTATCGAGCTTTATGTCAGTGACTCCCAAATCAATTGGCTTTAGGGCACTAGGTGTTAAGATACCACTACGGACTTAATTGCTCGGATCTTAGATATTAAAAATAAGAAGTGTCTGATCTCCTTAAGCTTTCTCTTTAACCCATGTAACGAGATTTGTGCCAGTGACTCACAGACCAGTTGGCCTTAGGGCACTAAGTGTTAAAACACCCCTACATACTTAATTGCTCGAGTTAGAGAGGCTACGAAATCGAAGTTATTCAAACACATTTTTTTTTACAAACTAAAGCTCTACCGTTTTAAGCGAACAATCAATGCTTGTTGAGGCAAGATGTTCAGTTACTAAGTAAAAGCATGGTTAGTTTTTTTTTTTTTTAAAAAAAATTAAAACACAAATTCCACTGCTTTTAGGTGCTACCTCCAAGAAACTAGAGAACTGAATATTATAAAATTTTCACTACCATGAATGTTGATAATATCTGTCAAAAGTGCATATGAAGATCAAATTTAATCAATATTATGGAGAATTCATAAATATAAATGATTCAAAAAGAAAGAAACAAAAATAAATTGTTACGAATTAAGTTAAGATACGTCTCAGGAGCGAAAACTCCTTACACTGCCATCTCTAAATAACAATTCCACTTATTTAGTCAAAAATTTGTTTTTAGTTTGTGTGTAATTTTTTTTACACACAAACTAACAACAAAGCAAAAACAGCATAATAATTTTTTTTTTCATAAAACACAAAAATGAAAATATTGTTTTTGAAAGAAAAACACAACAATAGAATATAAAATAAAAACTATCTAGTCAATTATCCCCTTCCCCCAACCGAATTGAGACATTGTCCCCAATATCTGAATAAGAAGAAACATAGTTTAGAAGACATCACCTGGTTAGTGTAGAATTGACAATTGAATCTACAACACTGCTACTAAAAAGAAAGGTTACATATTAAAATAATAAAATGAAATCAAAATAGTAAATGATATGTACTGATTGTTGTGATTGTGGCTCACAACTTCCTCTGGATTTACGTCCAGTAACGGCTTGAACGGCCTCTATAGGCCGATGATATGCTTCCCATCCAATTTTGTTATAAATTGGCAAACATGGTCTTTTAAATTCAGATTCTCGAGACTGTATTGTTGTCTTTTTTTTTTTTTTTGAAATTATGTATGTAAGTTGCCAATCAATCTATCAAATCCACTACGATGCATTTCAAGAGTCAATGATATATTATCTAATGACTCCTTACTCAAGCCATCTTTAATGGATTGATTTTTTTTCTCCGCGATTATTAGACATTATTCATAAGGAACGACAACAAGTGTTACACATCCAACGTGTGCTTTTATAAAAAAAAAATCTAACTTTTTAGCTCTCATTTTCTTAGCATAAGTGCTTTTCTCCAAATCAGGTATGTAAGAGATCAATGAATCAAGAAATTTAAGGACTCCTGTTTTAACCACTTCTTTCTTGTAAATGTTTAACATTTTTTTAAGTGGTCGACATGTCATGACATTATCCTTGAAATATATTATGCGTGTCCATTTTAAAAGATTAAACCATTTTTTATCTTTTAAAGTCCATCCAATTCATTTTTTATGTTCTCTAACACATTTAACAACTTACCTTCTTGATCGCTTGTTAGAGAAGAGAAAATTACCTTAAGGTAAGTTTGTTTATCTCCAAGAAAAGCATACTTCAAGACTTCTGGCAAAGTCTTCAATTCTAAATTGGGTTCTTCCTCATGTTTTTCTTCTTCCAGTGTTCCTAGTTCCTCAAGATTTTACTTCCCTCCATCATCTTCCAGTACCTGGGTAGAATCAAGTAAAAAATTATTAGGAATATCCGAATCTAATTGGGTACTTGATTTAAGAAAATTAACTTTACAAATTTCCCTAGGATCAGATAAACTCCACTGAATATATTCATCCACAATTGGTTCAATTAGTTCTATGCTCTCGTCTTCATTGTCCTCATCGTATAGTTGTTTGCACATGTTAAATACATTAAGCTTCAACGTCATATTGCTAAAGGATAAATTCATGATTCTATTCCTGCAATTAATTGAAGCATTAGTTGTAGCTAAAAATGGACGACCAAGTATTACAGGAATTGTCTTATAACTGTATGCTACAGGTTGTATTTCCAAGACAATAAAATCCACATAATATATGAATTTATCGACTTGTAATAACATATCTTCTATAATTCTTTTGGTACATTGACTGGTCTATCGGCAAGTAAAAGAGTAGTTGAAGTTTGTTTTAACTCACCAATATGAAGTTTTTGGTAAATCAAAAATGGAAGCAAATCTACACTGATTCCAAGATCAAGCAAAGCATGTTCAATTTTTGATTTCCAATAAGACATGAAATAGTTGGACAACCAGGTTCTTTGTATTTTAGTGCATTATTGGTTGAGAGAATGAAACTTACCTATTCAGCTAGAAAAGCTTTCTTTCTTACCTGATGTTTTCTTTTAACGGTGTACAAGTCTTTCAAAAATTTGGCATAAGATGGTATCTGTTGGATGACATCTAACAAAGGAATATTGACATTTACCTGTTTGAATATTTCATATATCTCGGGGGATTGATTCAATTTCTTTATTATTAATGCTTGAGGAAATGGAGGTGCATGAGAAAAATTATTATCATCAACGATGTGTAATGGTTCATCAACCCCTTCCTTACCCTCTGAATCTGATTTATTTTAAGCTTCTCGATGTTCAAGAATAGGTCTGTGGATGACCTTACTATTGCAAAGAGTAATAACAGATTTGACATGGTCTATATGTTGACTTCCAGAACTACCTTCGTGAGGGTTTTTATGACTCTTGGGGTTTAGCTATGGTTGTGCATATTTTGGCTATTGATGGTCAATAAAGATGTGATTTTGGAGAAAGTATCTTTCAGATCAATCAATGTTTGCATATTTTGGTTATTGATAGCTTTTTGTTTCTCAATGAATGCATGCATGGTATCCTCAAGATTTTTCATAGGCGATGGGATATATAGTGCATAATTCTGGGAGCTTAGGAAATTCTGGCGTACCTGGGGAGGTTTTTGCGATGATTGTCCTTGGTTATCATTCCTCCCATTGAAGTTTGGATGGTTTCTCCAACCAAAATTGTAGATTTTGGAGTATGAGTTTGGATTTGGTCTATTGAAAGTGTTTATGGAACTAACTTGGTCATGAAGACATTCTTGCAGGGATGGCAAGGTTGGGAAAACTTGTGTGACATGTTCATTTGAATTACAGATTTGACACGTGACTTCTTGAACTGACTTGACATGATCACTCTTCCTCATTTCTAATGTCCCAACTTTTTTAGCTAGATATGCATACTTAGAAGAAAGGTCATAGTCTTCCCTAAGGTTAAACATGCATCTACTAGATGGCTGTAGTTTTACAGACGACTCATAAGTGCCTACTGTGTCCCATCGTTGTGCATTCTCTGTTATGTATTCTAGGTAATCTAGTGCATTTTCAGGATTTTTGTCCCTAAACTCACCATTACACATAATTTCCACTACTTGTTTATCTTGAGGTGGTAAACCATCGTAGAAGTGATAGGAAAAAATAATAATTTGAGTGAAAAATAAAAGGCTGGATTGTTTGAAGTGATTGGAAATTTTAATTTAAACTACAATAATAAAATAAAATGTTGGGGGTTACAGGATCCACTTTAATATTTCAAATTTAGAAATCTCACTTTTTATAATAAGTAAATTGTCATTATTACTTAATTAATTTATATCAGGAATTAATTATGCCAAAACAAATAAAACCAACCATAAAGGCGGTGATAACTTTTATCTATAACAAGTCCAGTTAGGTACTCAATTATACCAAATAAATAAACTAGGCATATAGACGGTAACAAAGTTTGTCAATAATTAATCCACAATTAAATTAAATATTAATCATTAGATTACAATTTATATATTATAATATAAGTGAGATTAATCTAAATTTTCATCTTAAGAACTTCATCATTTTCCCCGCAAAAAAAAATTAGCTACTCCTAATTTGAATAAAAACAAACATAATTTTATTACTAAAAAAAGAAATTACAAGAAAAAGCTTAAAAAATTAAAACACACAAGAGCTGGATCCATTCACAAAATTACAGAGAGAATCGTGTGAAGGAAGTTGCCTCAATTGAGGTGATCGACACCTCCTGCAAGTTCCAATTGCTTTTTTTTTTCCTTCTTGTTTTTTTGTTTTTTGGTTTTAATAATTATATATAATGCACTTTGGATTTTTATCAATTTCGGCCTTGATGTAGATCTTTGAATCTTCTTGTAACATCCCGCCTAGGCCAGGATGCTACCGGCAGGAGACAGGAGAACCCATCTCCATAAGCCTCTGATTCTAACGAAATTTCGGCATAATGTATTCGTAACATCATGCAACCTGACCTATAGCCAGCATCCACATACATCATAAACATAAAATCTAGGCCTCAGGCCGGAACCACAACACTAATGCAATCTAGGGGCCCAACTAAAATACGATGCCGACATAATACAATTGGGGCTCCGTGCCCGAAAATACGTATATGCAAAAACTTTTCTAAAATAAACTCGTGCTCAGCACATTACAACTTATACAAACTAAAACATAAGCTACTAGACTATTTATTTCCCCCAAGACCTGGTGACTGGCTGACTGCAACGTTGCTATCCGGCTCCTCAAGCTCTGTTGTCTGTGGTTGACCGATCGGGTCACCAACCTGCAAAACTCAAACACTGTTGTGGTGTGAGTCATAAAACTCAGTAAGTAACTATGCTCATTCCTTGAGCGTCAAACACATGCAAAGTCTGAATTCCTTTTCTATTTTAACCTGGGCTGTCTATCTGACCATGCAAGTATTACAAAGTCTAATCTAACCATATTACTTTTATCCACTTTACTTCCATTACTTTATTCACTAAGATAAATCTTACCATGTTTCCGCTGCGCTACTCTGATATCTTTCTATTTTCTTATAAACTCTATATTGAAATATCATCAACTCGGTCATTATAAAATATTATTTCTATCTCAAACAATCAGTACACCATCAAATCATTATGCACCAGTGTTTCATAAATTGATCCTCCTATGAACACATACCACACACACAAATGCTAATCATATATATAAATCGATGTAAACATGCTATTATGTATTAATGCCAACTACATGCTATTCAAATGGTATACAGAATATAAGCTTTATATGCGTGATTAGAAGATTATACTATACTCTAGTATAACATGCTTATATGAACTATTACTTTAATGCTTTTTCTGAAACACTTACATATGAATATACTAATGCTATTATGCATTGATATCAACTAATGCATCTCAAATGATTACTAGAATATATAAGTCATATGCATGACTTGTAAACTATATACTACTTTAACATGCTAAACTTTTAGAAAATGCTTTTATAAAACACTTCTTTAAATCCTTTCTGAAATACTATTTTCGGAAAACTCTTTGCTGAAAACTTTACTTGAAAACTGGTTTCTACTTGAAATTCTGAATCCCACGTAAAACCGATGTTTCTGAAATCTTTCTTTTCAAAAAGGCTCTTTCTGAAAACTGTAATTGAAAGCTGAGATCTGAAAACTGTGTACTATAATCTGATTTCTAAATCTAGGTACTGAAAATCTGAAAACTGTATACTGATATTCTGAAAACTGTATACTGAAATTCTGAAAACTGTGTACTGAAATTCTAAAAACTGTGTACTGAAATTCTAAAAACTGAAAACTGCTCTACGTCCAGGACCATAACTCAACTGGACGTCTCTCTACACCCAGGACCATAACTCAACTGGGTGTACTCGATACCCAGGACCATAACTCAACTGGGCATCTAAAACTAGGATTTCGGGACCCTGTAGCCCCTAGTCCTGCTCGAGGATCTGAGAGCGTCCCCTCAGTCCTCCACATGTGCACATGTGTCTATATCCGGCAATTCCAACAGTGTACAACTGGGATGGGTCAAATCCCAAATCCCGAATCAAAAGTATCCGTCAATTCCGAACTATATCTCAAGTTACATACTTGGGGTAAGTTTTTACCTCATGCCCCGAAAACCATAAAATTATATTTAAATCTCAAAACTGTAAGAAGACATTTTCTGAAATACATTTTACTCAAAAGCATCTGAAAACTTTTCTTTAAAACACTTTGAATCTTTAAAAACATTCTTAACTTTAATACAACTTCCGAAAATCACAACACACAGATATGCATATACATTCCTTATGCTTCCACTTATCCTTGACATGCTTTCTTATATACTTATCTTTAGGTTGTCATAAAACTACATGCGTATGTTCATGCATAACTATAAATTAATAACATATGTATTCTATTCTTTTCATACTTTCATCTTTAACTGTCTTATAATTTATATACCAACAAATAGTTTATGTTCATATATTCCCACTCAACTAACATAAGCAAATGCACGACTAAATATACATATTCAACTTATCCATTCATTTTTATTGCTCATTAACCTCTCATAGTCACACAATAACACTTATTTCAACAATAGGCTTACTTAGCCATTTCCAAAAATTATCAATTTATACTAAATATTCTTAATTCGCAAAATCTAATTTTTATTTCCTGCTTTTCTATCACTACAGAATTTCAATGTAAATATTCAATACTATTACCAAATTGAACTTTAAAACATAACCTTATCTATAAGATCTAGATTCTAGCTAGCTTATAAAACACATTATTACTCATATATAAATAACTTAATCTATAAATTCTCATATTTTATCATCTCAAAAAGCTATAAATATTAATACTTATGCGTTTCTTAATCCGTCTATATTATGGCTCTATATGCATTTACTAGCCCATGCTTGCATGAATTAATATTAATTCATCAAACATAATTTTCATTACTTTCATATCGTGCATCACATTTGTAAACTAAACGTCACCAAGCAAGCATTTCATAATATACATAACCTACACTATTATTCTCTTTCTCATATTTTACTATCACAAACAATATTTAATTTTTTCCATATTACTCGTTAAAATACCAATTTACTCATTTAGAAATCTAATACCCTATTTCTAGGAGTTCCCAACTTACAACTAAGCTACTATCATTGCTTCTACTACCCTCAATTACCACACCCATCCGGAATTTAAAATTTACTTCCCTAGCTATTAACTCCCTATTACTAACAAAATACTATCACAATTCTAAATTTTTTTTTTTTGAATTAAAAACAGCCCCTACTCTCGGCACCACAGGGCACATTTTGCCCTCCTTAAGTCACGGTTCTGGTGGGCAATTCTCCACCACCTGCTGCTCTTGGTACAGCCCCCATTTTCTCTACTTGAGCTCAACTCACCACAACATTTCAACACACTAAGTTAACCATAACCACTTCATCATTACCCAAAATTACTAACCCACTTACCACAATATTTTCCCCACCATAACGCCACTGCCACCAAACCAGAAAAGGAAATTAACCCAAATCTAATTCACCTTGGCCGAACCCTTTGGCTATTTCTCTTCAAAAAATTTCCAATTTCATACTAAAAATCGATTCTAAAGTACTTTTAATATATTCCAATTTATTAATTTGCCCAAATTGGGATATAAACAATCAAGACCCAATTGACACAATCAACATAACCCAAGGAATTCATAGACATAGTATACTTACATTTTGCTTTGTTCAACAAATTCAACATCGTGACTAGCTGGAGACTCGCCGGCGACCTGAGACACGGCCAGACGACCCCCCTCTCACTCGCATGCCTCTGTTCAGCCCTCTCTCTTTTTCGGCTTCACTGCTTCTGCTCACTGCCACTTCATCGAACCAATTTCAGAGGACGAGCTTTTGGAACTGCTCTCACTCCTCTCTCTTTCTCGGTCTCTCATGCTCTCTCTCTCTCTCGGTCATTCTCTGTTTTTTTTCTCTCGATCCCTCCCATCTTTTTTTTTCTCTCTTGTTCTGTTTCTGCGTGAGTGTGTGTGTGTAATATGTGTAACACGTGTGTGTGTGTTCAAATAGGTGTATGTGTGTGTATATAATATAATACACGTGTATATATAAAAAAATATCTAGGATTTCTATATATATATACACAATTGGTAAATTTCAACGTAATCCCTCAAAATTAATTATTTTTATCTTCTAGTTAATTTATTGAAAAAGTCATCATTTAACAATAAAATTAACCTCGCGTTCGGACTTGACCTCACGCGCGAAAAATAAAATATACGCAGACATGCTAAAATAAATACGGGATGTTACACTTCTTTCATCTGGAACTGGAATCACTTCAATCCGATATCGGAGTAAAACGTTATGGCCAAAATACGAAAATTACACAGGGCTAGTATTTCTAAATTTTTACACTGTTAAAACGCCTTTTCAAGTTTTTGGCCTCCAAAATCCAAATATCATGTCTATTGTTTTAGTTATGCATCCAAAGTATTATTTCACCTATATAAGAAATAAAATCATAATAAAAATATAAAATATAAATTTAATTATTATTTTATAAATATGCTAAATTAAGGGAATTAATGAAATTACAAGTGTAAAATGATTAATTTTTCTCTTAATAAATATGCACTTTTTAGTGTTCATCGGCTTTTGTAACATCCCGCCTAGGCCAAGATGCTACCGGCAGGAGACAGAAAAACCCATCTCCATAAACCTTTGAATCTGACGAAATTTCGGCATGATGTATGCAGAACATCATGCAACCTGGCTTATAGCCAGCACCCTGAGACCACCTGCTCAGACAAACTCAACACATATGCAAACATTAACTAGGCCTCAGGCCAGAACTCAATGATCAAAGTGTAAACACTTGGCCTCCGGCCAGAACTCAAAAATAAAACTATGCTATTACGAAACTATTACATATGAGATACAAATGCAAATACGAATACAAAGGTCGTGAGGACCCATAACTTGACCCAGGACTCAAAGACGCTTTTGAGTGTAGTTGGGGCGATCCACTGTCTTCAAAGTCTTCACTGAATTCCCGTTGATTCAATAACCGGTACTAACCTGCAAAACTACAAACTATGGTGGTGTGAGTCATAATGACTCAGTAAGTAACCATGCTCATAACTTGAGTATACAAACTCATAAAAAGTCTATTTCTTAATTTATTAATGGCTTAAGTTGTATACTGTAGTCACACATAATCCACAATTCTAAGTTAACTGCAAGACTCTTATTCAAGTTCAAACATTACCACTTATTACAAATTTTCTGTTCTAATTCACACACACCCATACATCTTGTTTCATACTTAAACTTTAAACATCTATAATATGGCCATTAAGCTCTATAAATCCATCTATTGTACCAAGACTCATTACGTTTCCTCTTCGTTACTTTAATAGCTTTCCATTTTCCTTTATATTTACTTTTGATCTAGTTCTGGTATTTATTATAACCTCCTACTCTTACCTTCCTTGAAATATCATCAAGTCGGAAAAATAAATATTCTTTCTTTCAAATATTTATCACTCTACTTAGATCATGCTGACATGTATGAATGTAATTATATAATCACGCATTAATATTCACAAGGAGAATCTCTTATAAAGCCCTACATCTCATACCAACCATCATCTACAAATACATGTAAACATAATAATGAAAACATGTATCAATGTTAGCTACATGCATCTAAATGTACTCATGCTATAACGCATTAACATCAAATATATGCATCTCAAATGACTTACTAGAATACATGATTATATGCAATAATTGCAAATCAAACTTTACTTCAACATGCTATGCCTTTAGAACATGTTTTGTGAAATCCTTTTCTGAAGAACTATTTGATTAAAAACATTACTCGAAAACTGATTTCTATTTTAAAAATCTGAATCTTTTATAAAACCGATGTTTCTGAAATCTTTCTTTTCTAATGAGTTCTTTCTGAAAACTGTAACTAAAAACTGAAATCTGAAAAGCTGTTTTTAAACTATGTTTCTGAAAATCGTGTACTATAATCTGGTTTCTGAAATCTAGACACTGAAAACTGAAAACTGTGTACTGAAAATTTGAAAACTGAAAACTGCTCTACGTCCAGGACCATAACTCAACTGGACGTCTCTCTGCACCCAGGACCATAACTCAACTGGGTGTACTGGATGCCCATTACCATAACAAAATTGGGAATCTCTAGAACTGGTGGTACCCTACGTCCAGGAAAAACACTCAACTGGCAACGTAGAGCTCTACACCCAGGACCATAACTCAACTGGCAGTGTAGCCACCAAGTTCTGAAATCAGGATTTCAGGACTCTGTAGTCCCTAGTCCTGCTTGAGGATCTGAGAGCGTCCCCTCAGTCCTCCACATGTGCACATGCTACTATATCCGTCAATTCCAAAGTATCCGTCAATTCCGAACTGTATCTCAAGTTACATATTGGGGTGAGGTTTTACCTCATGCCCCGAAAACCATAAAACCATGATACGGATCTCAAAACTATATAAACTTTTCTAAAAACCTCTCTTTTAAAAATCTCTGTTACTTTTCTGTAAAACCTTTTGAATTTCAAAACTTTTCTCGTTTTATCATGTATGTATATGGATATGATCATGCACTCCCTTAATCTAATGACTTATGCATGTTCATTTCTAATACTTACTTTTACTCTAGTCATGCTTAATTATATGCTTATTCCATACTACCACATATGTTCATGCATATGTCCATGCACGTGTTTATGCATATATACAAAGTAATGAACTATGTATTCTATTCCTTATATGCTTACATCTTGAATCGTCTCACATTCTATATGTTTATACTATTCTCAGTATACTTATACACATTTATATCATCATAACTTGGCTTACCTCTATAACTTACCTTACTGATGGCTCACAAAACAATATAATGCATAATTTATATTCATACACACACAATCGATCATTATAAATAAATGTATGACTTTATATATATATAAAGTTTACTTATTCATTCATTTCCATTACTCTTTAATCATTTATAAGCATACTAGAACATATATCTCAACAATAAGCTCATTTAGGCATTTTCTAAAATTATTAATTATGCTTAATCAGATACATACAAACAATATATACATATACTTACTTATTTCTCCATGTAACCTACATTCTTTTGCTTATACGTGTATACATTCGTATTCTTGTTTTTGTATCATTCTACATACACTGAACATATACAGTTACTTTCTTACAATTGTCATTCTTTAAACATTAGTCCCATTCCCTAGGGTGTAGTTTCTACAACCCCCATACCCAAGTCTCATTTAATTATAACCATAATCATGACATCATTCATATGTTCTATCTATATATATATATATATACCGGTTTATACCTATATATGTATCTCTTTACTTTCACATGGTCATGCTTATCTTTTGCTCATACATCTGCTTATAATTGCTTGTTCTTATCTACGTGTGTATATAAATACACATGCTTCTTTCTTCTACGTTCATCTTTATATATATATATATAGGTTTCATGCATATACTATATACAACTTTATTTTATTACTAATTTCGAGCAACGTTAAATTTCTTAAATATTCAAAGCATGGGTTACTTACCTGGCTTCGCAGACACTCCGACTCTGGACCCGATCTGTCAAAACAAATCATAAAACGCAATCAGAATCGCTATTTGTGGAACTTTCTACTCATCTATAATAAACTTCTTGACTTTTC
This sequence comes from Zanthoxylum bungeanum, assembly GCA_019454045.1. Classification (NCBI taxonomy): domain Eukaryota; kingdom Viridiplantae; phylum Streptophyta; class Magnoliopsida; order Sapindales; family Rutaceae; genus Zanthoxylum; species Zanthoxylum bungeanum. The sequence goes on along the minus strand of SKCR01038570.1, from coordinate 30,499 downwards.
CGAAACATACGAATCCTCTCTGATTCTACCGTGCAAGCTTAATTACTCTAATATATGCTCGTATACTGTTCTAAACTAACTAGATGGTTCAAATTCTCATTTTACGCGTTTGCGGCAAAACTTGTGGAAAAGTTTCCGCAAACGCTACGGAAAGGTCTCGAACCCTCCTAACTAATCCGGAATTACTTAATTACCCTCGCAATATCATTTTTATGTCTTAACCATGGTCACGGTCATCTACGCTCATTCGCGCGAGAAACTCCATTTTATCGGAAACTCGCTAATTCTATCGGATCAATCAAATCTAATCTGTTCTCACTCGAATTCTACGACAAGCATCGATTTAACATATAACAACACATCCAATTCATTCCATGCTAATTCGTTACTCTACGGAACTACTGGAAACATCCGAATAAATAGCGGTAAACTTTAAAATGACGTATTTTAAACGGAGAGTCGTACCGAAATTCTGAGGCCATATTTCGGACTCTCATCGGCCATACGAACGCGTTGGAGTCATCGGAATTCCGAACGGAGCTACTGTTCACTGTGGGTTTACTATTCACCGACACTTCTCTCCTCGTTTCGCGTGCAACCAGCCGCTATTCGGCGAAATCGATTCCGCATACTTGTAGTACTCTCCGAGGGCTTCGATTTGGTAGGTGGCTCGGGTCGTGAAACGGATCGACGAGCCGGGATCAGCTAACCTATGTTGCGTCCCTGCCGCCGTTCACCGGCGTTATAGCATCGCCGCCGGCCACCATTAGACACACGGTGGCTGGGCACTTCCTTCTGGACGGTCGCGCCGGCCGGCGGTGGCCGGCAGGCCACTGGCGTGACCAATACTCTTCTACACTTGAAAATGATGTGGGGGTGTGAGAGGGATTTTGGGATTTTGCAACATTTGCAATTTTTGAAAACCTTGAGGCTTTATATAGTTCCTTGGAAAATATCAAAAAGGTCCCCGCATATTTACAGTTTAGCCCCTATCATGGAACTTTCTGGAATTTTGAATTTTCTGTGCCCTTCTGACGCGATTCTCGAAAAGTGCTCAACACAAAAGTTATTCGTCTCGGAGAAAGGAGTTCGATGGTTCAAGAATTAACTCGATCGGAGTTCGCTTGCTAATTCTTTGGTCAAAACAGTAAACTTTACTCGTATAGTAAAAATCGCGTAACTGACTTTTGATCCCACATGTTTCCCAACGTGACAAATATTCATAATATATTATTCCAACCCATATAACATCACTTGAACTCTTATTCTTCATTATCATCATGCTCCGAGACTATAACATCGGTCCGGGAATCTTCTAGAACAGTCCTGAAAATCTGGGATGTTACAGCTTTGGTCTCAGCAATGACCGCAAGGATGAAGGAGGGGACATTTGTCTGAGAGAACATCGTAAGGTTGAAGCTCGTATTGGTGAGCGTAGCCATGTGACTTTGATCATGGAAACCTTTCCGAAGAGCTTCATGTAGTTTAAAAGCAATTATGTTATAAACAAGTTGACTTTTACTTTGACTCACTGCTTAATGAGCTCACCCATTACGAGTCCATGCTGGTAGAACCTCGTAAGCCCAGTGGAGAGGCAAATATTGCTGAATCTTCTAAATCTACAAAGTAGAAGAAGAAAGGCATTGGGAAGGCTAAGGCAAAGTCTATGAAGAAGAACAAAAGAAGCTCCAAGTATGCCAAGCTCAAAGGAAAATATTTCATTGCAACAAGGATGAGCATTGGAAAAAGAACTTTCCTAAATACCTTGCTGAGCGAAGAAGAAAAAGGCAAATGGAAAATATGATTTACTTGTAATTGAATCTTTATTAGTGGAGGATGATAAATCTGTATTGATTGTTGATTCTTGAGCCACTAACTATGTTTGTTCTTTTTTACAACTGCTTGACTCATGGAGGAACCTTGCTAAAGGTGACTATACCATGAGAGATGGGACAGAGGATGTCGTTTCAGCAAGAGCAGTGGGAGTTTCAAGTTTAAAATTTTCAAATAATAGTTATTTACATTTGAACAATATATTATTTATTCATGGTTTTCGCAGAAATTTGATTTATGTCTCTAAACTTTTGGATGACGGTTTTTCTTTTTTCGTTTAATAATAATTTGATTATTATTGCTAGAAATGGATTAACTATATACAGAAGAAACTCAGAAAATATTTATATGTGTTAAGGCCGTTAACACATAATTCACTGCTCAACCCTGAAATGTTTAAGGTTGAAAAACCTAAAATAAAAGAGTAAAATATTTCTCATGATGACACATATCTGAGGCATCTTAGACTTGGTCATATTAGCCGTGACCGAGTAGATATGTTGATAAAGAATGAAGTTTTAAACCAGTTAAAACTTGTAACCTTACCAGTCTGTGAATCTTCTCTAGAAGGAAAAATGACCAAGAGACATTTTTACCGGAAAAGATATAAGAACTAGTAAATCACTTGAGCTGATACATTCGGACATTTACGGATCGATGAATATAAGAGCCCCATAAGGTTATCAATACTTCGTCACATTCTGTAATATCCAAAAATTCAGAAACTCTTCAGGATGAATTTTATATTATAGATCGGGTCTCAGAATGAGACTATATTGGAGAATAAGAGTTTAAGTATTGAAATATAGCTCGAAATATTGTAAAATAGAGATTTAATGCATTGGAAATTGCATGACATTAAAGAACCGCTTACGCGATTTATGTATATTATTCTATACAAAAGAAGTTTGTTAGTTCGGCTATAAAGGTAGCAAATGAACTCTGATGGAGCTTGTAACATCCCGCCAGAGGCATGATGCTACCGGCATGAGGTAGGATTAACCCATCTCCATAAGCCTCGAAATATACCCAAAATCTGGCATGATATATCCTAAAACTGGACAACCTGGATCTCAGTCCAGCATCAAAATGAACCTAAAAAGAATATCATATATCAAAATGGATCTCAGGTCCACACCAACACATCAAAATCACCACCTAAGGGCTCCGTGCCCATATCATCTATCAACACTCAAGGGCTCAGTGCCCACAACATCATAAGCAATCAAAATATTTACTTAAAAAATATATACAAACCACGTGTTCAGCACGATAAAATAAAACAATAACCAAAATATCCTAAACTTTTTAAACTTCTACAACTTCTCCCATGACACTTGAGAGGGTGACTGCCGTTTGGGTGATCTGCGTCTCGAGCATGACTTCCAATGTTGTCGTGGTTGACTAATCTGGAAGCTAACCTGAAAAACTAACAAACTGGTTTGGTGTGAGTTATAAAAACTCTGTAAGTAACCATGCAAGCATTACAAACAAAACATACAAACTAATCACAGTAGAATTTTTTCAAAGTTTTCAAGTTATTACGAGTCTTAGAATTATCAACATTCTATTATCCTTTATACTTTACCCATATGAAATTTTCATATTTACATATTTACATATTATCAATGTAGTGGCTTGAGATTCAAAGCACACAAAACATGGATTGGAAATCAGAAAGTATGTCAGATAACATTGAAATTATTTCAATGTTGAAACATGAAGTCACATATTAATACTTATCATATTAAATATCTTAAAAATATCATTAAATCGGTAAAATTACAAACTTCATTCTGTTCAGTTACAAACTATCTGTAATATCAAAACCTCTTTCTTCAATATTGAAACAATCTTTCTTTAACCTTATTTAATCCACGATAACCCTACAATAACTTAACACTTAGGTTTTATATACCTTCACACATACCACAGCACACTTCTTTATATACATGCAAATATAATTTCAGAATCCTTACACATATACGTACATATCAATACAACTTAGCAAACACGCTTTATAACCTTTGATATTCACATCGGTTTCAAATCATCCATTCATTTCACATACGCATACACAATCCATACATATCATGAGTTCTGTCATATACAGTCAGACATATTTACCAACTACGAAGCACACCTAACAATCGGTACATCCAAGTTCACATCATCAATAATACATACATATGGGTGGCTTACGTATACAATGCTTCTACCAAACTCATTACCTATTTTAGAATAAGTATGACATGAATTTCGTCCGAATATATTCCTAACCATCTCGACTACTATACCACGAGAATATCAATCAATTAGATATACAAACATGCATACATATCACGACCACCAAACTCATTGCATGACTTCTCATACACAAGCACATCCATAACAAACATTCCAAAACATGATTCAAATACTCACATACAAACATATGAATATACATCCGGTTACAAAATTCAAATGTCATACCTTTGATAATCCTCATAACTTTTCTTTTATCGATCAAACATATTCATTTCAGAATCTCTATCTAGAAACATTTGATATAATGTCGTTACCAAATAAACATATCCAACCTATATATATCTTAGCATCATATGCATATACGAATACATACTCATATTTATTCACATACACAATTTCATATCGTTACACATTCATACCTTTACGTACATTCATACATACAATAGACATTAAGCTTATCAAACATTTCAATTCAAACACGTCAATATATATATACAGACATTAATATTATTAAACCTCTTACTTCGTATCATGATAATAACAAAATTCATACATGTGACGGTTGTTTCACTTAACTATACATAACATTGAACTCCTTCTCAAACTACTTCTTAACTATCTTCTGTTTGACCTATATATATATATATATTTAAAACACGAAATCACCCATTAAACTCTTATCGCATAAGTTACTTACCTGGCTTCATGAGCACTCCAGGTCCTAGTCAAGTCTGCCAAAACAAAATTACGAAACATCGTTAGAATCGCAACTTATGAAATTCCCGACTTAGCTTTGACAAAGTTCCGGAACTTTCTAGGACAATCGAATCAAGTTCAATTTCAATACTTTCAGTTCCATTACTCATAAAATATCATTACAAACTATTCCAAACCACTAATTCACTTAAATCCTCGATTTACGTGATTTTAGAAAATCTTCCGAAAAATTTCTACAAACGCTACGGAATGGTCCTTAACCCTCCGAACCTTGCCAGATTTAACTAAACATTTTCATAATGTCATAAATAACTCATAAATAACATTAAAATCAAAACACATCATTACATCTAAAAACCCATTTTTACCGCAAACTAACAAATTCTATCGGATCATTCAAACTCATTTTGGTTTCACTCGAATTCTACCGTGTGCTCATATTCAATATACTAATACTCAAAAAATTCAATTATATCAATACTCTACTCTACAAAGCTACTGGATACATTCGTACATTTAAGTATAAACTTGAAATTTGGGGATTTACACTAGGAGGTCTTACCGAGATTTCGAGGTCATATACGGACTCCAAATGATCTAACGAACACGCTGGAATCGATGAAATTTCGATCAGCGTTACTATTCACTATGGGTCATTATTCATTCAAAACTTCATTCCTTGATTCACGTGCAATCATGCACGAAATAGAAAATGCATCACCGCCAACTTGTAGTACTCTCCAAGAGCTTCGATTTGGTGGGTGGCTTGGGCCGTGAAACAAAGCGATGGGTCGGGATCGAATGACCCATTATCGTGCGTCTCTCTCTCCATTTCTCGCCATTGCCGATATTTTCTGTGGCGCCGCCGGCCACCATCAGATGTATGGTGGCCGGACGCTTCTTTCTAGACCGTCACACCAACCGACGATGGTCGTTTGGCCGTCGACGTGCAATGCCAGTAGCTGATTCATTTTTTTTGAGACAGGGGGGTTGGGGGAAGTTGAGAGCTTATGCCATTTTCATAATTAGAGGAAACAATGGGATATTTATAAGAAAGTTTCTGAAATTTACATTCAGGATCCCGCGAAATTGCAATCAGGTATCTTCCATGGAAGTTTCTAAATTTCACATTTTTGAAGCCATTATGTTCTAAAATTGGGAAAGTGTTCAACACGAAAGTTATTCTTCTCAGAAAAACGAGTCTGATGGCTCAATCAGAGTTTTTTTTTGCTAATTGTTAGCTGAGAGAATATACTTTTACGCGTATAATGATAAAATCAGAAATCGTGTAACCGGTTCTCGAAACCATGCGTTTTCCAATGTGAAGAATGTTCACTTTAAAATTTTCCAACTATTTCCCAACACTTATACTGTTAGAGTTGGTGCTCGGCGTACCAAATTTTATTGTATTTATTGTAAATAAAATGTACATTTTATTTTATTATGAATAAAATTAAGTAATTTTCATCAATATAATCTTATATATGGTAAATACGTAAATGACCTTGGAATGAATGGTTGTGACATAATTGCAAAAATGACGTAATTGTTACTGAGAAACATCACAATATAATTCATTCTTAAAATATTCCTGGTCAAGGTTTACATACCTGGTCGGTTAGTAAACCTGTAAGACCGGTAAATGTCGTATATTAGAATTATTCTAATGGTTTGTCTCAGTAAACCATGAGTCTTGGGAGACTCATATAGACATATAGGTATTTATTCAATAAATACTGAACGACTCATTCGAAAATTCATGATAGATGGTACACCAACATCAATAGGAATCTTTACGAGTAGAATAACATATTAGCTCATTTGACTTGAGATACCAATGTGGATATGTGAGATATCATTCATACTTTGATGACAGTCACATCAAAGATCTTTTAAGATCGGATCTCCACCTGTTCGTTGGGTATGGAATGATACTAACGATATCCTATCATATATCCAGAGGATTTATCGGTTCCGTGTAGGGGATTTAGGTATCTAATTTATGATTATTTGAAATCATTGGCCGAGGTATGATTCGGAAATGAGTTCCAAATATTTATTTAAGAATCATAATTATGTCGCGACACATGAATTGTTCATAGCGAAGATTTGATGTTTAATCTATATCTCTGGAACAATTCGGATTATCTATGATAGATGGATTACATATATGCGATTATTTCGACTTGAATGGTTAAACCCGATTATCTGTGGTCGTTGTAATTTATGAGTGGAAAAATTACGGATATATAAATGGTTTCTGTGACAGATAAACTTGAACGTAGAGAGTCCCACAATATAAAGTGTACTCGTTTAGTACTTGGGCAATTAATTATGGATAATTTGGATACATAATTTTGATTAGATACACATTATTGACCAATTAGATTTTGACACTTGTTTTATTATTATTAATATTAATTAATTAATTAATTGTTAATTAATTATTAATAATGATAAAATGAAAGAATATTCTTGAAATATTATTCCATAATATTATTTTGTCTTTTTGTTAATTAGATAATAAAGTAATTAATTAGTTGATTTATTTATTTATTTAGATAAGAATATTATTAGAATATTATTATATAATTGGCAAATTTTGATTTGCTAAACCATGGTATTTGGACGCATGGATTTAATTAATAAAAAATCAAAATAATAATTAATTTTGGATAAAATCATTGAGGTGGCAAAATCTTGACCAAAAATAATTGTTATTTTGTTAAAACAATTGGCCAATTTTCGAGAATGGGTGCTAAAAAATATATAAATGAAAATTATTTTCATTTTGCAAGTTTAAGCCACTTCTCATGTGTTGAGAACCAAAGAGAAAAAAGTGATTAGGGTTCTAAATTGATTAACACCAAATGAGAAGAAATTGAAGGAATTGGAAATTAAAATTAAGGTAATATTGAATTTCCAATTTATATTTTTCTTGTTTTATTTCTTGAGCATGAAAATAAATATTGGATATGTATTTTTCATGTCTTAATAATATATGTATCTTGGATATGTGTTTGAAGCAAAAACTTGGTGTTGATTAATTATTTAACCTTAATAGTTTTCTTTAATAAGCATGTGTATTTAGACTAATTAGGGAATTAATCTCAAAATTAAAACTTCCATTCTAGAGTGATGTTACTACTCTAATATTTCCTAGAATTATTCTTGAGACTTTATGTTGTGGTGATTAAATTTGATTTAAAATTAATTGGATTAATTTGTGAATAAATTGAATTTTGACATGAAAAATGAGAAATTAAATTCTGGAATCTGATCAGATTTGGTCTCGTAAAATAGAATATTTTTCATGGAAAATTATGTTATTTGGATGATCTTGGATGTGTATTGGGTGGTGGATTCATTCCGGAAATTATTTCGGGGCGAAAATGCGAGAAAACGGCGAAATTCACGTCAAAACGGGCTCGCCATGTCACAGTTGTGAAACCAGCGAACTGGAAACTGTTCAGGCAGCCCAAGGGCTGACCGAACATTGCCCGAGTGACCGGGTTGGCCCGGCTCGGTGGTTGGTCATCCGGATTGACCGTTTTCCCATTACGCTGAGTATTTATCGAAAAATATTTTCGTAAATAATTCATCGTGTAACGAAATATATTATATTATTAATTGTTAATAAATAATATATTTAAATTACTTTGAGTGAATTAATAATATTTGATATTAATTAATTAGCTTGAAAAAATTTTAAAAAGTTTAAAATCATTTTCGCCTTCCATCGCGCCTTTCCGCTGCACTTACCCCAACATATACTCCTATTTTCGTATACCATCACAATCCAAATCATTAACTTTAATTCAGAAATGTACCGGAACATTCTGAAAATAATTTGGGATATTATAGAGCTGATTCTTGAACCATTGGACATTTTTCCGAGACGAACAACTTTCGTGTTGAACACTTTTCCAAATTTCAATTAGAAGGGCCTCAAATTTACATATTTCCGAAGAAGGACAAGGTTAATGATGTAATTTTAATTTCATGGTGTCAAAACGTTATTTCCAAAAATATTCCTATAAATACCATGAAGTTTTAAAAAATTGCAAAAATGGCATAAGTTTTCCAATCCTCTCACCCGACCCCTCTTCTTTCTTTTGACGATTTGGGGCAATAGCTCGTTGGTCAGCCATTCCGCCACTGCATATCATCGCGATGGCATCAGGTGGAGCGTCCGGCCACCCTACATCTGACGGTGGCCGGCAGCTACACCAGAAATGCCGGCAAACGGTGGAAGAGAAAGAGAGACGTGCGTGAATGGGTATCCCGATCTCGGCTTATCGCTTCATTTTATGGCCCGAGCCACCAGTAAAATCGAAGCTCTCAGACAATACTACAAGATGGTAGTGACGATTTTTCAGATTCGTGCTCGATTGCACGTAATATGAGGAGAAAATAGATGATGAACAGTAACCTTCGTGTGAAGAGTAACTCCGATTTGAATTTCGTCGATTCCAACGTGTTCGTTGGATCATTTGGAGTCTGTATATGGCCTTGAAATCGCGGTAAGACCTTCTGATAAAAAGTTACTAATTTCAAGTTTTCCGCTAAATATTCAGATGTTTCCAGTAGCTTCGTAGAGAAACGTAATGATATAAGTTGAATTGTTTGAGCATTAGTATATTGAATATGTGTATATGGTAGAATCCGAGAGAAATAAGAGCATAGATCCGATAAGTAAGTGAGTTTTCGAAAGAATCGGGTTTCGCATGTACTTGTGCTTTGATGGACGTAATTAAGGATATAGAATAATTATGATGATATGATATTATTTGAGTAATTTCAGAGAAGTTCGGAGGGCTTAGCATCCTTACACAATATTTTCGGAAACTTTTCGGAAGATTTTTTGGAAACCCGTGATTTGTATATTTGAGCTACTAGATTGACATAGAACAATGTACAATGATTTAATATGAATATTAGATGTGTTCCAGGTGGAACGGGAAGGATCCAAAAAACTATGGATTCATTTGCATTGTTTTTAGACTTTTCGGAAGGTTTTCTAGATTTTAGCCGGAAATGGAATATAATGCTACGAATATGTTTTATCGGATGTATTATGAGAAATGAAACTGAAATCACTGAAAATAAATTTAATTTGGCTTTTCCCGGAAAGTTGGGTAGTTTATGCTATCAATAAGTTTTCCATGATTAACGACCCTAACCGTCCATATTTTGTGTTACAAATGGAGAAAGAGAAAGGATAACATGGACCCCAAGTAAGTACCTCACTGTGATCTCGCCTTAGGTATACAAGGTATGATAGCTGATTGTGTGCTTATATATGTATATAGATATGTTTATAGATTACAGACTCGTAGAAATATGTAACAGTAGTTATGGAATCTTAGAAAGCATTAAATGAGAGCTTTTAGAGGTACGATCAATGGGATTCGTAAAGAGCACATATCAGAACAGATTTTCTCAAAGTATGTATAGTATCAGATTTCTAGATAGCAAGCTGGTATCAACATGAAGCGTTTAGTACAAGCTGTCCTTATATTTTCATAGTTAAGCATATCTTCAAGTAGAACACGTTTTTAGTACGCGAGATGTAAAAGTTTTAACGATATTTTCTAGGCTTCAATTTAGTTTTGGTCTGTGAATCCAGTTGTATGAAATGTGTTGATATGTTTGATGACACGTACGAGCATTTTTCATATGGATGCGTTCGTTGAAATGAGGTACGGGCCCATATTGTATGTATTGGATGCGTGAGATGTCACCAGCTCGTAATTGAATGTGGTTGACTTTGTTGTTGTGTATATAGATAATGGCATTGCATTGTATTGCATTACTTACATGATCATATGGTTTCTATGATGATGCATATGCATTTTACATACCCAGAGGGAGACACAGTGCACATGGATAGATACAGATCCAAAATCAGGGGGATGGCGATGCGTAATGCCCATTGATCATAGTTACAGTGAGTGGACCATTTTCTCAACTGATTTCATTTAAGTTGTTTTCGATATAAGACTTATTTTTAAAAGCACAAAGGGCATTAGCCAAAGTTTGATTCAGGGCTAGGGTAACGGCGATGCGTAACGCGCCTAGATCCTAGATTTCAGGGTTAGGGGGATGGCGATACGTAACTCCCCTAGACCCTAGATTCAGAGACAGGATAGTGGCATGCATTATAGGACGGTGATACATAACGCCCCAATGGTATGGATTTGAACACCTGGCTCTAGTTCAATGGCTTGGGAGACGGCGATACGTAACGCCCCAAGACTATTAGTTAGACGTATGGGGGATGACGATACGTAATGCCCTCATGCGTTAGGTTTTCTACAGATACTCAGAGCCATGGTTTCCAAAATGATGGGTTATAAACGAGTTTTAAAGATAAACAGTTTAAAGAGAAACTTATAAGATTTCAGACAGGTACTTAGGGGGACGGCGATACGTAACGCCCCTAATCACCAAGTTATTACAGTATTTTTTTTTAAGTTTTCAGAAAAAGGAGTTTAGAAAATTTTATGTGACTTCTAACTATAAAGATTCAAAAGATTACACAAGAGTTTTATAATTTCATAGAGTACATGATCTTGTATACCATCACAGATTTTGAATTTGGTTTTACTCCCAACTGGCTTGGATATTTTATAACATATGAGATTTCTTATTTTACAAGCCTATATAGTTTTCAGAGTTTCTATTAAAGTTTTACGATTACAAATATAGAATTCTAGCTTTTACATATGGCTTGCCCTACGAGGCTAGTTGCAGTTGTTATTATATTATAGTGTGATTTCAGAATTTGGACCTTGCACAGTTGGTTACCTTATTTGGTGGAGATATTTCTCTTTGATATGAATGTCCTGTTATGTCTAGTTCAGATTCGATGATTAAGATAGTATGTTATAAGTATGTACTATGTATAAATTGTATGTTGAGATGCATGGTTGATTCAAGATATTAATGTAAGTCTGAGTATTGAGCGTTTACTACATTCAGAATGTAGTTTGTGAAGATTCCAATGGATTGAGTTCAGTTTCGATATCTTATGTTGTATAGAGGTCTGAGGTTTCAGCTCAGTGTTTCAGTAAATGTTCTATAACAAAGTTAGCTAATGCTTGCGTTAGCTCACATAATCCATATGAAGTAACCAGCCATAGTTTGAGCTGACTAAACCACCACGAGTTTGAGATGGACTTACCCGCATGTTTGGTTGGTTTGATAGATAATAAGTTGGTTTCGGTTAGGAGAAATTTGATGTTGCTAGTATATATAGTATAGCTACATAAGAAGAGTATGTATGTATATGGTTGAATACTTTCAGATTTGTGTATGACAGATGCCAGAATTCCGTAGATGTGATGTATAGTGTGGAATCGGGAAGATAAGTTTACTACAATATTTCAATTAGTGTAATGTGTGAGTTATCAAGGTATAGTATATGTAAGCGGTAATCGGATAAAGATGAGATTTATAAGTTTGTGTATATTCACATATATTTGATTTCTATTTAAGTTCTTATTGTGAATTGATATATTTATATAAGATATGGGTATTTACTGAGCTTTATAGCTCACACCTCAACAGTTGGCTAGTTTTGCAGGTTCACATTGGACTTAAAGAGCTAGTAGATTACTAGATACGTCTTGTAGACAGTAGATCACCCCGGTACAGTCAAGTCAGTCTTGAATCATTGTATAGTTATGGAATGTGTAATGGGCTCTCACAATTTTAGTTTGATTTATTTGTATCATATGTATAATTTTAAATCGTACTGAGCACACAGTTGTTAGTAGTTATTTGTCTAATGTCAGGCCAAAGGCCTATTTGTATATGAGTTGAGATATGTCAGGTCGGAGGCTTATTTTTATTGAGTTGAGATTTGTCAGGTCGAAGGCCTATTTGCATAAGTTGAGATGGTTTCTTTTGAATTTAATATCAGGACACCTCGAGGTGCTGGACTTTGATCCAGGTTTCATGATTTTTAGCAGAGGTTATGCCGAAATTTTAGTAGCATCAGAGACTATTGGAGATGAGTTTTCCTATCTCCTGCCGGTAGCATCTTGGCATTAGGTGGGATATTACAAAGTTCTTATCAGAGTGTTGTTTAAAAGTCAGTACCATGGTCTAGAGTCAGTGACTGCACTATGGGGTATCCGGCTGTCAAAGAATATCTTCAGTTTTGTATAGACCAGGTAGGTCTTTGTATGTAATATGAATGTTTCCTTTGGTATGAGATGATTTTCTGATTGGCGCCTAGCTCGAGTATTTTGGAGTCTGTGGATGACTTAGTTTGAGGTGTATAGACTAGTTATTTCCGTAATAAAAGAGATTACTGTAAGTTAAGTCTTTTGTTATCCAATTGAGATTAGAGAATCCGGAACAGACATATAATAATAATATCGGGCCTTTATAAGGCCATGGGTTATTAGCGATTCTATGGCATGTGGTTGAGACCTTTGAGAGACTAAGGATTCAGAATAGTCTCGTAATTATGCTCGGAATTGGAAAGAGTGAGTTAAACCTTCACAGTTAGTGGCTAGTTAGGTTATCTGGTTAAGAACCAAGTTAGCATAGTTTATCGTTGACGAACAATTGAAGACTATATATATATGAAAAAGAGTTAGCCCCTAGCCTCAGTAGGTAAATATGAAAATGATGAATAAAGCTAGACAATTTCTAGAAATGGATTAGAGAGTTTTTCGTGTATGCATTGTGAATCAGATTAGCAGGTATAAGAACGAATAAATTTGGAGGACGAAATTTTATAAGAAGATGAGAATTGTAATATCTCAAAATTCAGAAATTCTTTCGGAAGAATATTATATTATAGATCGGGTCTTGGAATGAGTCTACATTGGAGAACAAGAGTTTAAGTATTGTAATATAGCTCGAAATATTGTAAAATAGAGATTTGATGCATTGAAAATCGCGTGACATTAAAGAACCGCTTACATGATTTATGTTTATTATTCTATACGAATGAAGTTTGTTAGTTCGGCTATAAAGGTAGCAAACGAACTCCAATGGAGTTGATTCTTGAACCAATGGATGAACAACTTTTTTGTTGAACAGTTTTCCAAATTTAGAGCATAAAGGCCTCAAATTTACATATTTTCGAAGAAAGACATGGTTAAATGACACTCTCAAAAGTGGTTCCTTACTCCCAAGTATAAGAGTGTCGAACTAATAAAATAACCCGATAAGTCCGAGGTCGATCCTTAGGGAATAAATTTAATAGGATAAAATAATAATTTGTGTGAAAATAAAAGATTGAATTTTTTTGAAGTGATTGGAAAATTGTAAATTGAATTGCAGTAATTAAATAAAATAATGGGGCTAGGGGATCCACTTTTAATATTTCAAATTTAGAAATCTAACTTTTTATAATATATAAATTATCACTATTACCCAGTTAATTTATTTCATGAATTAATTATGCAAAAATAAATAAAACATGTTGGGAGCGGAAAATTTAATAAATCAAATTATGATGTCGCTATCCCTTTGCCCAAGACCCATTTGTTTTGATTATTCTACAAGCCTAGGCATGTTACTATATATTCTAAGCATACAAAACTCATAAAACATGCAAAGAACATAAACCTAAACATGCTAACTATCATAAGAACTCTAATTAAAATAAAGAAAGAAAAAGACTTACTTGAGCCGAAGACTCCTCCAGTCTGTTGGACAATTATGACCCATAGCGTCACTATTTGTAAAAGACATTGTGTTTTTGTACAAATTAATTATGTAGCAAAGGAAATTGTCTTTTATCATTTCATAATTAGATTAATTAAATGTGTGAATGATGAAAGTCCTTATGATTAGTTCCGGATTGAGATGATATGAGACAGTATCAATCCACGACGGTTTAATCATTAAATATCCCTAGTCGTAGTATTATCGAGACTGGACATCGATAATACGGAATAGACTAGTATCGCACTTGTGCGTGTTATGGAAGCGTAACAACATAGTTCTCATATATTTAAGTATTGGATACTTATGCAAGTGTGGTAGGAGGTTGTGTTTACCGATGGTACGGAAACAGCTTCGCTATGGATAGACCCCTCGGAATCCCATTGGTAGTATGACTATGTGTCTATGGGAGTCCGCATCAGGGTATGTGTATTTGGTCTTAACCTGAGACTTGCATCGCTAGTACTTGCGACAATCAATACGCTTTGGTTTTGGTCGTCCAGGACATTAACAAGTTCTGTGTACGCCTCTTCTGGGTTTATTGAGAATCGTAGTGTATTGGGTGTGATGTCAAGACGGAAGTATCACTTCAGTCATATAGAGATGATGGTCACGCAGGGATACAAAACTGGTTCTCTAAAGGGTTGCAACCATCGAGATGATATGACTAGGTCATGATTATCCGATAATAAAGAGACTAGTGTTGGAGTTTACTAAGGTCCCAAGGATCAATAAATAAGCATGAAACATAAGGGAATACATCGAGGGAGTTGCGGAATACTCACATCGATCGGTTGAACGACGCGGGAGGCAACAAAATTTTTATTTTTCTGCCTCTTGGACTGCTCGGCAGTGGCTGTTTGTGCAGTCCTCAAATTCAGCCATTGGAGGTCCTTGAACAAGATCCAAGCTTCGTCAAACGATTCCCGGCTCATGGGTGGACTTCCATATCACCTTCGCATGTCGTCGTAGTGTGCTGGCACTCTTGATTTTGCAACAAAATCATGACTCTTGTGCTTCCCTCACTGTCTCGGTAATAAGGCAGAAACCAGTGAAATTTTCAGCCCATTGGGCGTGTGTAAGAAGAGAGAAAATAGAAGAGAGGGAGTTGGTTTTATTGTAATGGAATTAAGTGTATCAAATACACTTATTTGAAAGTCAAATACCATTAATAAAATAATATTAAATGTCTTTCAAGCCACCAAATGCTTTCCAACAACTCCCATCAAGTCACATCTTTCAATCAAGTTGTCAAGTCACATCACTCAAAGTGACAAGTGATTTGACGCTTGATTTGACTTGCATGCCGCACCCGAATTCGAAATGCGAATGCGCTCGCAAATAATCCCGGGATCGGGTTCACTAATTCCAAATTAACGAATTTTCCGTTGCAACGTAATTAAATGATTATGCCTAGCGAAATCACTATTCACGTCGCTAACGAATTAATTCTAAATTAACTCGTTCGCCCGAATTAAAATCTCATTTTAATTCCGCGTCGAAATCCAATTTCGTTTAATATATCGAATATATTAATTAATCGATTAATTCCAAATTAATCGCTCTCTCTCTTTAATTGATATTTTATCCCAGATAAAATATCTCTGCAATTAATCCCAGATTAATTTTCTCTCTCTTCTATTTAATCCCAGATTAATTTAAAGTGCGAGTCATACGTCATCGGTGAATCTTCGGGAAGCGACCCATGAGATCCCCGGATATGTTGGCAGTAAATTCGGTCGTCGGACTATCTGAACACGTAAGTACCTAGTACTACGTTTATACCGATTTACAAGACAAGGTTGGCTTCTAGCAAAGCACCATGCCTACCCAATTCTCCAAAAATATCCTTACAGGAATAAAAGGATCTATATCAGGCGTAGTATACAAAGTATTGCGTATTTTGATCCAGTATCGGATGATCACATGCAAGGCCTGGGGCTGGTATAGTGTCTGCCCCGTACGAAGCATATATCGGATTACGAGCAACTAGTCTCTTTAATATCAGATAATCATGACCAAGTCATATTATCCCGACGGTTGCAACCTTTTTAGAGAACCAGTTCTGTATCCCTACGCGATCATCAACTCCATATGACTGGAGTGACACTTCCGTCTTGACATCACACCCAACACACTACGATTCTCAATATACCCAGCATAGGCGTACACAGAACCTGTTTAAAGCCCTGAACGACCACAACCAAAGTATATTGATTGTCACAAGTATTAGCGGTGCAAGTCTCAGGTTAAGACCAAATACACCTACCCTGATTTCGGACTTACATAGACACATAGTCATACTACTAATGGAATTCCGAGGGGGTCTTATCCAGAGCGAAGCTGTTTCCCGTACCATCGGTAAAACACAACCTCCTATTACACTTGCATGAGCATCCTATACCCAAATATATGAGAACTAAGTCGTTGTGCCCTCACAACGCGCTCAAGTGTAATACTAGTCTTTTACGTATTTATCGATGTCCAATCTCGATAATACTCTGACTAGGGACATTTAATGATTGATCCTTCGTGGACTGATACTGTCTCATATCATTCTCAATCCAGGAACAAATCACAATGACCTCCTATCATTTATACATCTAGGTGATCTAATCAAAAATGATAAGAGTGCAATCTCCTTTGTCACATAGTTAATTATAGGAATATCATTTCCAATAAATGACATATATTATCATTATTTATAGGACATTCACTGTCAGTGTGCTCCCACTAACCCTCTTATATACACAAGAATCATTTCGTTTTGAATTAAACCATAAACTATTATGATTACATCAAAAATGATAATTTCAAGAACCTATGCTTGCTTCAATCCAAACATGGATCGAACAACCTGCAAACCTTGTTTGCTAGTTTTTGTACCAAAAAACCGACAGGATGTTATAAACATCCTCCAAAAGGTTTCCTTTTCAGGAAAGCGATTTTCCCATAAAGCTGTCATATTTCATAAATGAAACACGCAGCTTTAGCAAGCATTATCCAAATGGATTTACCGTGGCAACAGGTAAAATTTTGAATCGTAATCAACACAATGTTGATAACGATACCTTTCCGCTAAAAGCCTAGCTTTATACGTTTGTATGTTGCCATCCATGTATGTCTTCCTAGAAGACTTATATAGTACCAATAGGCACAATATCTTGCGGTACATCGACTAGTATCCAAACTTGTTGATATACATGGAATCCATTTCGGACTTATGGCACTTTGCCATAATTGGGAGTCGATACCTTGTATCACTTCCTCATACGTAGTCAGTTGGTATACCTCAAAAGATTAACATCTTTATGATGTGAGATCAGAAACCCATACCCCAGGTTGTTTTCTGACTCTCTCCGACCTACGTGGTTCTTGTGTATTCGAAGATTATGATATAGTTTCATCCTTGATGAACTATTTATGTTCCATTAAGGAATCGGTGCCTTGAACAGTATTGCTCCGATTTTCATCGAGTTTTATTATCCTCCCACTTACTACTGCATATCGGTATTCCTTTCAGGAAAGCCGCATGGTGAGCAACAATCTAATTGTTCTTTTGTGAGTTGTATAAGTACTATACTTTGGTATCCCTAGGATAACCTATGATGAGTGGTAAAACTATCACTATTTCCCACTCATTTAACTTAATATTTTGTATAGTTTCTTGAGTTTTGTGAATATTTTGATGTGTTTTGTGTTATTTTGTAGATAAATAAAGTTTCAGGACATTCTGGAGGTGATTTGAAGCAAAACTGTGAAATTTGGTGAATTTGGCAAAAAATTTATTTTGTATTTTGGTAATTGGGCGTCCCGACACAAAGGGTATTTTGGTAATTTTGGGTGTCCCAACCTCTAACATGCACCGGAGACTGCTAATATACGCCAGGTAAAAGTCAAAGTTGCCAAGTTTGACTTTGCTAACGTGCATCATGCCACATGTCATCATCACAAGCAATCTGCTAACGTGCACCGCATGCCACGTGTCAAAATTTCAACGAGCCATTTTTGTTTAGCCACCATGCCACGTGTCGAAAATTCAGCGATCCAAAAAAAAAATTAAAAAAAATCAGGAAAATAATAATAAAAAATTGGATTTTTTTTGCCTATAAATAGATTTTGACTTTCTTAGTTTCAATGTACCTCTTCCTTCTGAAATCCTTATATATAAATTGAGAGTTCTCTTCTTTAGTTTCTTTTATTCAGTTTTATTTACGTTTGTAGTAGTAATTCTCTTCTATAAAATCCAATTTTAATTCCGTTATGAAATCTAATTTCATTTAATATATCGAATATATTATTTAATCGATTAATTCCGAATTAATCGTTCTCTCTCTTTTAAATAGTATTTTATCCCAGATAAAATCTCTCTACAATTAATCATAGATTAATTTCCTCTCTCTACTAATTAATCCCAGATTAATTATGTTTGAGTCATACGTCATCGGTGAATCTTCGGGAAGCGACCAATGAGATCCCTGGATATGTTGGTAGTAAATCCGGTCATCGGAGCATCCGAATACGTGCGTACCTAGTACCACGTTCTTACCGATTTACAAGACATGGTTGGCTTCTAGCAAAGCACCGTGTCTACCCAATTCTCCAAGAAATATTCTAAGGTAATTAATGATTATTTTCTCTATGTTAACAGCATACAAAATTCATCGTTACGAGTTATCTAACGTCGACAATATACCCTCAGGCAATACTGCAGCAGAAGACCAACACTCAAAACAACTTTACCAGTCACAATTAAATTCGCAAACCACACATAGAAGAAGCATGACTGGATCTATATGGGATTTAACAAAACATAATTTCTGAATTAATAAATCGAATGATGATAGAAAATAATAAACATCAATTTTATTAAACGATTAAAAGGTTCTTAGGAATCAAAAACAATAATAGAAATCAAACACAAAAGTTCATCCGCAGCTTTGCCTAGGGCATTAGTTCCTCATAAAAGAAATAAAGATAGCCTGGGATTGGAGAGACATGTCGTTCAGAATTATCGATGCTCCGTGTCCCGGCCTTGCGCTCTGATTTCTTCTCTCTCGGCTCGCGGCTACTGCTTCTCTGCTTTCTGCGTTTTCTCAATTATGCGCAGCTTGCGCTGCTAGCCTTTCTCACACGCTGAAGCCCTCTCTCTTTGTTCTCTCGGCAGCCCTCAGCTGCTTCACGCAGCTTTTCTTATTCACGCAGCCACTGGAGCTTGTAATTTTTACGCAGCCCTGCTTTATATAACACACAAAATAAAAACCTAATTTACTTGGACCCACGTGCATGCCCTCTTCTCTTTTGGTCAAAGGCTGCGACCCACCTTGCATGGCTTTCTTTAATTTCTTCAATTACTTTCTCTTTTTGCTTTTGTCACACACATAAAATTGGAAGGTTGACCCAATTCTTGGGCCCCACGTATATGCTTCTTTTCTTTAAACAATTATTTCCCTTTTTTCTTTGCTTTCTTTTATTTTGTCAAATTGCTTCTGTCGTGATAAAGCTTTCTCTCCTTCTTAAATTCGGCACCACCTGTCTCATTTCTTTCAATTTCTTCACGTGTTCTCTCTCTTCACAATTCCAATTCTTCTTGTCTTTCTTTTGTTATTTTGTAAAATCAAACACTAAAATAAAGCTAGGGCCCCACTTTGCTTTTCAACTCTTCTTCTTTGCTATGCATGGACTTCTCTTTTTAATTCCTACAACAATAAATGAGAAATTACTAAATTAACTTAAATAATAAATATTTTTTAATTTAATATAAAAATAAAAATAAAAATAATATAATAAAATATAAGATATATTACTAAATATTTAACAATAAATCCGAATAAGTGATGTTTCAAAGTACATTTTCATGTACTTATCACATTGCTCAATCCATTTCACTGGTTGGTCCTTCCTCAGTAATTTGAAGATAGGCTCGCATACTAACGTCAACTTGGCGATGAACCGACTGATGTACTGAATCTTCCCGAGGAATGCTCTAACTTCTTTCTCTGTCTTCGGTGCGGGCATTTCTGTAATCGCCTTGATATTCTCAGAGTCTACTTCTATTCCTCCCATTCCCACTGTATGTCCTAGTAACTTTCCCGACGTTACTCTGAACACGCACTTCTTGGGATTTAGTCGTAAGTTGTATTTGTCAACTCTCTGAAGGAACTTCTCCAGTGCTTCTATGTGTCTGGTTCTTGTCTCCGACTTCACCATCATGTCATCCACATATACTTCAATCTCCTTATGCATTAAGTCATGGAATAACGTGGTGGCCATTCGTTGATAAGTGGCTCCCGCATTCTTAAGCCCAAACGGCATCACCTTATAGAAATATGTACCCCATTCAATAACAAAGGCAGTCTTATGCTTGTCTTCTTCAGCCATAAGAACCTGATTATATCCTGAGAACCCATCCGCCCATGAGTACATGGCGGATAAGGTTGCACTATCAACCAACACGTCTATATGGGGTAGAGGAAAATCATCCTTCGGGCAAGCCTTGTTAAGGTCTCTGTAATCCACGCACATTCTAACCTTCCCATCTTTCTTCGGCACTGGCATAATATTTGCCAACCACTCGGGATATTTCACCACTTCTAGAAATCCCACATCTATCTATTTTTTAACTTCTTCTCTGACCTTCTCCGCCCATTCAGGTCTCATCCATCGGAGCTTCTGCTTTACCGGCTTCATGTTTGCGTAAGTCGGTATCGCGTGCTGGGCAATGCTTCTGTCCACTCCCGGCATGTCCTCATAAGACTAAGCGAATGCTTTGACATATTTGACCACCATTTCCTCTAGTTTCGTCCGCTCCTCAGAGATGTAACCTCACTTGTAATTAAGACCTCCTTGGGGTTTTCAAGCGTACCAAGGTTAAATGCGTTTGTTTTGGTTGAGTTGATGTCAAATATACTCAAGTCATGTAATTGAAAGGGAGAGACTCAGGCAAGTAAGCGAAATGAATGTCTTTATTGCTAGCAGATGCAGGATTACATTCGAATAAATGAGAGAGATAAACATCTTCATCCTCCTCAGATGCTTCATCCCCCCCAGCCGGGTCTTCCTCGGTTTCCTTATTCTCCTCGAGGGTCAGGCTCTCCAGCTTCATCAACTCTTCCTCCCACTTCTCTTCCTCCTTTGCAACTTCTGATGCCAATGGTTTCTCACCCATCACATCCTAAATATGATCCCGTTGACCTCTACTGGTTCAGGCTCTCCTTGATACCCCGTTGTTTTCACGAAGTATTCTGTCAGCTTCAATCCTTTCTTTTTGGTCTTCGGCTTATCCTCGTCAGACTTGTATCCTAAACCTCTCCTGGTGGTCTGCCCCTTGAAGTCGGACAAGGCTCCTCTGACACCCCCGAACCTGTACCCGACTCGAACTTCATCTTCTCCATGATTTTAGCCACCTTATGATCTACCCACTCCTCAAAGGTTGCCAACACTTGGAACCTCGTGAAAGGTTGTATCTCCAAAGCCGCCATGGCATTGTCTACTTCAGCTCTGATAGTGATAATCTCTCCCCCGTGCGGAAACTTGATGGCCTGGTGTAAAGTGGAAGGCACGCCCCCAAGTTTGTGAAACCACGACCTCCCCAATAGTAAAGCAAAATTGGCCGGTATATCAAGCACTGTGAACTCAACCTCATCTTCAATTGGGCCTACTTTGACTATTGTAAGAAAAGTGCCCTCAACTCCCCGCTTATTGTCATCATATTCCTTGATGGTCATGTTGGAGGGACTCAGATATGTTGTCTTCATACCCAAATTTGACAGAATCTTCAAAGGGCAAACATTGATAGATGAGCCATCATCCACCATTACACAAGATGTCTTTTTTCCTCTCACTTCAGCTCTTACGAATAATGGCCTGATATGATTTCTTCCCTCCGCCAGGAGTTCCTCCTCATAAAAGGTTATCACTTGCAAAGCTTCATTTTGCACCGATCCTACAAACATTGCGGGGTTGGCATCTTCCGGTACTATTATCTTGCTCAAGGCTTCAACCATGGCACGCCGGTGCTCCTGCGATACACACAGCAACTCCCAAATGCTCAGTTGTTCTCGTGTTTTCTTCAACTGACGCAACACCAAATCTCCTTCAGCATTATCCATGTTCTCTGCCACTTTTTTACCTTCTACAAACACTTCCTTGCCTTTCTCTGCTGTATCATTGTAAAAAGCCCACTACGCGTCATTCCTTTCACCTCCTCTTCATCACTGCTCGAGAAGTCCTCCAAGAAATTCTTCCCCAGTTCTGTTTCATCCTCACTACTACTATCCTATATCCCCAGGCAAAGGCTTGGTGGTCAAAGGTTTAGAGCACAAAGCTTTCTGGTAGGCCGGAGCCAATCATGTTGGTAGGTGGTGGGATGAAGTGATAGTTAGGTATGGGGTTCCGGTGTGTGTTGGGTTGCTCCTTTTCGGGGTCGGGTATTTTGTGGGAGTCTATGAGGTCTTAGATTTCAGGTCGGAGGCGGGCATAGTTGTCGGTGTCGTGGCCTTTTTGCTGGAGGTAGTGGTAGTAAAGGTTCAGGTTGAGGTGTGATGGCATAGGGTTGGGAAGTGGTCTAGCTTCTAAGGGTTTCAGAAGTCCTTGTCTCGCCAACTTCTCAAGCACCTTAGACAAAGGCCTACCCAGGTAAGAGAAACACCGGTTCCTGATGGCGATAACCTCAGTAGAAACGGGCCTGGTACCTGACGGTCCTCCAACAGTCCTCCTGTTCAGGCCATAAAACTTCATGTTCTCAGCTTCTTCTTCCTCAATGTCCATGACAGTCTCCCACAACTGTCAGAAATCAGTAATCATAGAGGACATCCTCCTCAACTTTCCATAGATAGAGGGTTTGGTGCCCTTGATAATCATCTTGATCTAGTCCTTCTCCGAGGGCCGAGTCTGTATTTTCAAAAGCTAGCTTCTCCAACGGTCCACGTAATCCTTGAAGCTCTCCTTCGGCTTTTGTTTGGTATTCTCCAAGTCGCGAAGCGACAAGTCGATCTCAAAATCCGTGACATATTGATTCAGAAATGCCTCTACCAATGCCCTCCAATCATCCTTGACCTTCATCTTCAGGCCATGATACCATACCACGGGTGCCTCCTCAAGCGACATCCCGGATATTTTCTGAACCTGACGTTACGACAGGCCCACTGAACTCATCACAGAAACATACTGTCGGAGATGGACCCTCGGATCCCCGTTCCCATTGAACTTAGCTATGTCAGACATCTTAAACTAAGGCGGCAGCTGCTCCTCAAAAGTCATTGCCTTATAGTCCAGCAAATCTTCATGATTACCCTTCATCTTGTAGGTAACCGATTCTATCTGATCTCGGAGTTTCTGTAATTCGGCCTGAGACCCAGCTACCTATATCGCGGCATACTTAGCCATGTCATCATCAAAAACTTGAATCTCATCATTCAACCTATTCGGAGGGTTCTCACGCCTCACATTCTCAGAGCCTCCCCCAGCACGGGGCACAGCCATATTAGCCATATTAGCCATATCAGCGGTCAAAGCTTGCAGTTGCTCGGTAACCTTAGTGAGACTTGTTTCCAGCTGATCCATACGAGATACCTCGTTCTCTTATTCACTCATGTTTGCTGACGACCTTTTGATGAGTCTGCCCTCTTCCCTAACCCAACGGGTATCTATGGTGTCTTTTAAAATCGCATGTTAGCATGTATTCGTGCGAGGCATGGAATATATAAGTTGGCCCATTATCATTTTGAAGCATTCAATCGTACTATTATGCGGTGCAAATTTGTCCCAGTTGAAAAGGCCCAACAGGTTTACACTTTTGCGATAACATGGCTAAATAACTTCAAATGATGCGGGGCCTAAACATAAATTGGCCCATCGACATTTAGAAGCTTTTGGCCCAATTTCCATAAAGTACGGACTCGTCCCAGTTTAAATGGCCCAACAAGCCCATACCACATGACAAAAAGTCCAACTGAATCCAAATGACGATGGTCCTAAACATAGGCAT
Organism: Zanthoxylum bungeanum; assembly: GCA_019454045.1. NCBI lineage: Eukaryota > Viridiplantae > Streptophyta > Magnoliopsida > Sapindales > Rutaceae > Zanthoxylum > Zanthoxylum bungeanum. Next base: position 6,024 of record SKCR01038570.1, on the reverse strand, counting down.
AAATGGATAGTTTCTATTGGTCATACAACTACAGTTCATATGCGAGTTTATAGGGGTATAGACAAAGGCTCCCGCTGGCTAAGGATTGCTCACAACTAGGACTCCCCACTCAAGGGTTCGAGCGACCAAGTGAGCGCACCTTTTTGATACACTAAGGTACGTGCCAAGGAGTTATGGTGCATGACTGACTATCAAATGGATTTCCTATTGTAGATTCCCCAAATGGAGGATGGAGCGAACTCTCTTAAATACCCAAGCCTCTTAGGCTCTTATCGCCTTGGTGACAGGAATAAACAATAAGTCATCCAAATTAGTCCATCACATTAAGCTTCGAGTAAATGATTATCTAGGTGCCTTCACAGCTTTTCCTTATAGAAAGGTAGTGAATGAATGAGGACACCAAACCCTTACCTAACTCTAATAGTGCGTTTGATTAAACCCCTTCAACCCACAATAGACACAGTTAACTAAAACAAAAATCACAAACATTACAAGGTATTATTTCGGGGCCGATTCTCTATCCCCAGTGGAGTCGCCAGACTGTAGGACACAAAAATCGGTGACGCTGTTCTAGGCTCGCGGCCTAGTCGAGAGTATGGAGTAGCCCACGGGGGAACTAAAAAAGAGAAATAACATGGAGTCGCCACCCAGTGTGAACTGGGAAAATGATTTAAGGCCGCACTCACTCCTCGCAAGGGAAGACCTCAAACCGTTGGGTTCGGAATGGTCCCTTACTTATGCCACTTGTAATGAACGGATTTATGTAATAATATAACCGACTCTACACAAAACAACCTACATCTAAGTTTTCATACTACCTATATCTAAGTTTGCATGCATAAAAGTAAGTCGGAATAACGGCAATCACACAATCTCATGCATACATTAAATCGCTAAGCATGGCAATGTAAATAAATAATAATCTAAACATAAACATAGAAGAGACATAATCAAGTTCCTAATGCGAAAGAAATAACTAAATCATGCTTGGAAATAATCAACTAATCATGCATAAAAAAAATAACATACTAAATAACCTAATCATGCATAAAAGTAACATACTATGTCTAATAAACAACAAATAAACATAAGATCGGATGATATGAAATATGTGTGTCTCTCAAGCGGTACGTGGCATTGTATCCTGAGTATAGACCGCACTACCGTCCATTCGGATTCAGCTATGGAATTTACGTCCGGGTTTCCATCCGATATACCGCAAGAGATAACACATATTTCATTCATCCCATGGCCACAACTTACATGAAACTATAATACGCATGTGAAGAAATAATAATAACTAATAGAAAGAAAGTGCGGGAATAAATAAAAAGGTGCCCTCAGGTCTAACCTCTTAAGTCGTCTCTTGGAAGTGCGTTACACGGTTGTCGGAAGGGTTGATGCTCCACAAATTTTTCGGTTCACCGGTTTATTGTTTTCCTTTGTTGCCTCGCTATTTTGGGCTGCTGTTTCCTCTATTTTGCTGCTATTTTTTTGTCACTATTTTTGCGGTAATTGGGGACTGTTTTGGCTTACTGTTTTACGATAATAGAGGTGTATTGGGGCTGCTGTTTGTGCGGTTATTTGGGCAATTTCTGGGATGATTTTTGGTAGTTTCAGAGGCTGTTTTAGGGCATTTTTTCAGTGTTAACAGGGTAGTTTCTGGACAAGATCTGCGGTGGTGATAGGGCAGTGCAGTTTGGGCAGTTTTCAATGGTATATGGTGCAGTTCTGGACTGTTTATGCGTGATGTTTAAGGTAGTTTACTTGGTAGATTTTCAGTGGTTTGGAGTGCAATTGGGTGCGGCAGTTTGGGTGCAGTTAAGGGGGCTGGTTGTGCGGCAGTTTGGGTGCAGTTCAGGGGGCTGGTTGTATGGCAGTTTGGGTGCAGTTCAGGGGGTGCGTGAAGGGCTGCTGGTCAGGGGGTACATGAAAGGCTCTGTGTGCGTGAGTGAATGGCAATGTGTATGTTACGTGAGTGAGTGATGCAGTTTGTGAGTGGTCTCCTAGGGTTTATTGGCTTGTTTGTTGCCGTGAATGCCAGAGAGTGAAGGGTTGGCTTATGCTTCTTTTTATAGGCAAGGGTTGGGGTTGTCCTTATGGAAATAGGGAAGGAATATTGTGTAATTATGGGGGGATATTTAGTTTGTGTATCATAAGGAAATGATCTCTTCAATTTAGGAAGGTAATTCGATTTTATTTTATTTTATTTTATTTAGTTTAGGAATGTGATTTAATTTAATTAGGAATGTAATTTATATGATTTGATTTGATTCTTTTAATTCGGGAAGGTGATTTATTTAATTTCAAAATGTGTTTAATGTGTGGATTTGTTATTTTGGAAGGCTTTGGGCGTGGGGTTGGTCCTCTTGGGCGTGTGTTTGGTTCTTTTTGGTAGGCTTGGTGTGTGTTGCGGCAGTTTTGGGCCAAGGATGTGTGGCTTACGGGGGTTTTGGGTCAATGATGTATTTTAAAATAGAGGTCCAACGAGCGGACCCAAAGCTAAACAAACGAATTTAGTCCAACAAGATATGGATTTCTGACTTTTCCCTTCCGACGTCCGTTTCCCGTGACTTCCACTACTTAAATGGTAGTGCCTCCATGTGAGACTCATCATCGGGACTTATATGCAAAAATGCAGTGCCTACACTACCAAAATTGGAGAATCGCCTGTTTCTGATAGGGGCGACCTCAGAGGGAGTGGGCTTGGTCCCTGAAGGTCCCCTAATGGTCTTTCTAGTCCGGTTACAGTACTTCCTATTATTGGCTATATGGGGTATGGTCAAACTAGCCACAGTGTTGGTCAAAACTTGTAGTTGCTTGGTAATTTTGGTTACTTTGGTCTCCAATTGATCCAGGCGGGAAACCTCATTATCTTACTCGCTCATGTTTTCTAACTGTTTTTTAACAAGTCTTCCTTCTTTTCTAACCCAACGGATATCTATGATGGTTGTCGAAACTATGAGTTAGCATGATGCGTGTATGCATGAGATACATGAGATGCAAGTGGTTATCAAAATAACATATATCCTTCCGACCTTATTTCTCCCACACTCGTGGTAAGTCCATTTCTATCCTAGGTATGGCTTATTCTATGCATCAATGTGGGGTACACAAAATTGTCTCTCATATGCTACATGGGTGATCCTTTGGCCGCTTCTGTCCCTTTCCATCGGTAAAAGACAAAGACCACATATTTACGACATGGACTAAGCCGATTATGGGATCATGCCATTGTCTAGAAACGACAAATTGGGCTTTCAGCAACCGCGATCATGGGGATGGACTTAGAGGTATCCAAAAGTATACAAATATGTCATAGCAAGGCGTATCATTTCTAGATGAAAGCTAGTGTGGATCAAACTCATGCTTCTAGCATATTTGGATCATGTTTGAATTTTTTAAGTCCATCAAGGTTTTCATACAAGTTGGCCCATTACCGTTTCAAAGTATTCAATCATATTATTGCGAGGTGTAAACTTGTCCCAGTTGAAAAAGGCCCAATAGGTTTACACTTTTGCAATAACGTGGCTAAACAACTTCAAATGATAGGGGGCCCAAACACAAAGTGGCCCATCGGTATTTTAGAAGCTTTTGGCCCAATCGTCATAAGACGCAAACTCATCACAGTTTAAATAGCCCAACAAGTTCACATCTCATGACAAGAAGTCCAAATGAATCCAAATGATGATGGTCCCAAACACAAGCATAAATGGTGGCTTCTATAGGTCATATAACTATGGTTCTCATGCAATTTTATGTGAGTATTGATAAAGGCTCCCGTCGGCAAAGGGTTGCCCACAACTAATCTCCCCACTCAAGGGTTCGAGCGACCAAGTGAGCGCACCTTTTTATACCCTAAGGTACGTGCCAACGAGTAATGATACCATATAATGATCCGCCGCTTTGAACGAAAATGACTTCACGATGCATGAATAACTGTCAAATGGATTCCTCTATTGAAAATTCCCTAGAGGGAGGGTGGAGCGAACTATCTTAAATACCCTTACCTCTTAGGCTCTTATCGCCTTGGTGACAGGAATAAACAATAGATCCTCCAAATTAGTCCATCACTTTAAATATGCTTTAAGGTAAGCTTTGAGTAAATGATTATCTAGATGTCTTCACGACTTTTCTTTTTGGCTATAAAAAAAAGTAGTGAGTGAAGGAACACACCAAATCATTATCTAACTCTAATAATACCTTTGGTTAAATCAACTTTAGTTTGGAAAGTTTTATTAACCCCTTGGTCCCAACCCACTTGTAGACAATGTTAACTAAAGAAAAAATCACAAACATTACAAGACATTATTTTGGGGCCGATTCTCTATCCCCAGTGGAGTCGCCAAACTGTTGACACAGGCAAAGAGGTAGGTGATACTGTCTGGGCTCGCAGCCCGTTGGGAGTATGGAGTAGCCCGCGGGGGACTAAACCGGAGAATAAATGGAGTCACCACCCAGTGTGAACTGGGAAATGATTTAAGGCCGCACTCACCCCTCGCAAGGGAAGACCTCAAACCGTTGTGTTCAGAATGGTCCCTTACTTATGCCAATTTTAATGAAAGGATTTATGCAAAAATATAACCAAGTCTTATGCAACACATGCAAGATAATTTAATCAACACATATTTTTGCACACCCATAAACGTAAATAAAAATGAAGGCAAAAGCATAATTCCATAAACGTATTAAACAATGGAGCGCAATAATGTAATTAATAATAACTGTAAAAGCATTAATAATAAAAGCGGATAATTAAGTACGTAATGTAAAAGAAATAACTAAAGAGGCAAGCATGCATGGAAGTAAATGTGAAGTGATGAGGCAGAATGAATAGAGATAACTAATAGGATGAATACGAAGCAGTAAATAACAAACAAAAAGGTGAATAACAAAATTAGAAGAAAAATGGTGCGACCAAGAGCTTTGGCCAACGTCCATATGGGATCTTGTATCCCCGGCGCGGCAAAACATCGTGGTAAAGGTAGCCTTTTGGCTTTTCCTCAAATGGAGAACCAACGTGATTAGCCCATGCGCACGAGATAGCAATGCGTAAATAAATAAAGCAATAATAAGGGAAAAGTAAGTAACATACTAATAAAAGAGATGCGACCAAGGCCAACATCTATAGGGGACCTCGTATGACCGATTGAACGTATTTCACATTCAACCAAGTATACTTCGTTCGGCGCGGTAAAACGTCATGGTAAAGGTAGCCTTTAGGTATTTCCCTCGAATAGATGACCTTTTATCCATCATGATTAGCCCATGCACACTAAATTAACAATACATAAATAAATAAAGCAATAACATGCAGAAAGTAAATAACGGAATAATAAAAGAGATGTGACCAAGGCCAACATCTATATGGGACCTCGTATGACCGATTGAACATATTTCACATTCAACCAAGCATACTTCGTCCGGCGCGGTAAAACATTGTGGTAAAGGTAGCCTTTATGCATTTCCCTCAAATGGAGGACCTTTAATCCAACGTAGTTAGCCCATGCGCACTAGATAACCATGCATGAATAAACAAAGCAATAATACGTAAAAAATTAAATAACATAATAATAAAAGAGATACGACCAATGCCAACATCTATATGGGACTTCGTATGCCTGACTGAATGTATTTCACATTCAACCAACCATACTTCATCCAGTGCGGCAAAACGTCGTGGTAAAGGTAGCCTTTAGGCATTTCCCTCAAATAGAGGACCTTTAATCCATCATGATTAGCCCATGCGCACTAGATTAACGATGCATAAATAAATAAAGCATACGGAAATTAAATAACGAAATAATAAAACACAAACAATGATTATCAACGTGTTTGACAATTAACTAAGAACATTTTTTTTACAAAACAAAGTGACTTGTGTCATCTTGAGGGAGTGGATTCTTCCTTACTTCTATGTATAAAAGCTTATCAACGTGTGGCAAGCGTTGTGGCGCTGTATCACTGTTCAAGATTTTCGAAAGAAATAAGAAAGGTTCTTAAGGGCAAAGTTCTTAAGGGTTG
>SKCR01038569.1:0-60939 GCA_019454045.1 Zanthoxylum bungeanum | reverse complement strand
TTTCAGAGTGGCAGAATTTTCAGAATCATTCAAAGTATGAAAAACCATCACCTTTTCCATCTTATCCACCATCCATATGCGATTTTCATCAACAAATAGAACCATCAGAGGAAGATCAGTTGTTAAACATGCTCCAAGATATGTTCGAGTTGGATGCAATGCTTGAAACAAGCCAGAATCAATTGGAAAGTATTCAGAGACAATCAGAATTCATTCAGAGGATGACAGATCAAATGAGACAATTCACAGAAAACCAGGACTACATACCTCAAGAACCAGTTTCATATGACACTGATGAAGCCTTCGAGTACCAATCATTTCACAATGACACTTCAACAGAGGAGGAGGCTGAGCAGTATCAACAACCAGAGGTATCAGTTCAGGAGCCCGAACCGGCAAAGTCTCAATTTAACTTTTATTATTCAGATTCTGACGAGGATGAAGCTGATCTATTTGTACCAACTGCACCAACAACGGAGGATCAAACTTTCAATCCTCAAAATGAAGATCTTGGAGCATGCTTACCTTGATGTTTGAAGAAGATCTATCTGAACCATCCATTCCAGTCGTATCAGAGGATGAAAACCTAAAGTCAGAAACATCTTTGCATCCTCAGGTTGACAATTTTGAAGCATGTATTTCACAGATGACAGATGAAGAGCTGAATATAGAATTTTAAAATACATCTGTGAAGAAAATGTGGAGCAAGAAATAGAGCAAATGAAGGAGCAAATGTCTGACCTTAATAAAGATCCAGAGCATTCAGGAGAAACATCGCTGTTTTGGGGAGTACAAATCAAAGATATCGCCCAGAAGCTTGACAGAATGGAACTTCCATTCCAAGTCAAGCATCATATAAGACCTCCTGATTTTCTTTCTTTCTTTGCAGGAACCACTGGAACAATAAGGAGCAAAAAGGTGGCACGAGCACTGAATGAGATAAAACTCTTTTTGCCATCTTACCGTTGGAAGAGACCCTTCAAAAGCAACGCTCACGGGATTGTTTTTGATCGGACATCTAAAACGACATTGAAACCTCCTTAACAGATGAATTTCAGTCACGTCTGGCTGAAGACAAAAAATTTAGCGCTAGCAGGGAGGCAACCCATGCAATTTGTTGTAATTTGTTTTCATATTTTGTGTGAACTTTTTAATTTTGTGTGTTATTTTTGTAGGGAAAGGCACAAACGAAGCATTTTAAGACAGAAGGAATTGTGTTTGGCAATCAAAGATGAGAAACAATTCATTAGCGATGGCTGAATAAGGAATGAAATCTTGAGACACATCCTAATGAATTTATACTAAGCGAGTGGCGTATTGCGTACACAATTCCGTTGCCGTAATTATTGCTTTGATTCGCTTTTCTATTGTAATTATCTTTAATTTCGTAGACAGGATCCAGACTTTTTGACCTTTCACGATCTCTTTTGTTGTTTAGCTAACAATCGTCCTTTGGAAGATATTAGTGCTATTATTACTCACCCTTTTTAGGTACTATAAATTCAGCCCGTCATTGCACTTTTGAAGGCATCCAGAGTTGAAAAAGAAATACAAAAAAAATATATGGAAGCCACTTCAAGAAGACGAGTTGAAAATATCTGTGTATTTTGCGGTACTAGTGTTGGAACTAAGCCACAATACATAGAAGCAGCACAGGAATTGGGTCGAGTCTTAGCAGCAAGGAATATGCACTTAATATATGGCGGAGGCAATCTCGGACTTATGGGGATCGTTTCAAAGGCTGTACAGGAAGGAGGCAGTCATGTTTTGGGAATCATCCCAAAACCCTTGGCAGAGGCGAATCTTATTGGATCATCAAACGGAGAGGAACTGATCGTGCCAGGTATGTCTGAACGACTGGTAGAAATGATTAACCGTTCTGATGCTTTTATTGCTTTGCCAGGTGGCTTAGGCACATTGGAGGAAATTTTTATTGTACTATCTTGGGCGAACCTGAACATACACCAGAAACCACTTGGACTGTTTAATGTTGATGGATTTTATGATTTTCTTTGTGTGTTTCTTGATGATGCTCGGAGAAATGGGTTCGTGTCAAAACCTTTGAAAGAACTCATCTTCACTGCCAGAACTGCTCCGGATCTAATAGACCAACTCATAGCCTATGAACCACAAGTTGACCCTATCCTTTCAAAGATAAATTGGTTCGAAGACGATCGTGGTAAGAGGCGTCGAATTAATCTGGATCTTAACCTTTAATTTCTTGTAGAATTTCAGCTAACCAGGTATTATCTTCTAAACTCTTCTTCTACTGTTTAAGACATTGGGGACAATGTCTCATTTAGGTTTGGGGGAGGGAATTAGTTGATCAGTACCTTGTTTTTAGTTTGTGTGTTATTTTTATTTTTAGTCCAAATTTTTTTCGAAAAATACAAAAAAATTTGAAAAATTTTCAAAAATTACAAAAATATTTTGTGTTTTTGTGTTTTTAATTTGACTAAAAAAGTGAAATTGGTAAGAGATAGCCGAGTAAGGAGTTTCCACTCTTGAGACGTATTTCAAGCCATTTATTTCGAAACAAGTTAATTTTTGTTTATTTCATTTTGAATTATTTAATTTGTGAATTCTCCTTAAAACAGACTAAAATGGATCTTCATATGCTCAGTTGACAGGTATTATCAACATATATAGTAACATATGGACATGAGTTAAAATTGAAAAGTTTGTAATATTCAGTGCTCTAGTTTAATTGGAGGAAACATCCCAAAAAGCATTGGAGTAAAAAAAAAATAAAAAAAAAATAAAGTATCTAAGATTCGGGTTATTAAATCTGTAAGGGTGTTTTAACACCTAGTGCCCTAAAACCAACTGGTTTGGGAGTCATTGGCCCAAAGCTCGCTACATGGATCGAAGATACTGCAAAAATATATTCATATCTGAAGTCTGAGTAATTAAGTTCGTAGGGGTGTCTTAACACCTGGTGCCCTAAAGCCAACTGGTTTGGGAGTCACCAACCCAAGCTCGCTACATAGACGGAAGATATTGTATATAAATAAAAAGTCAAAATTCAGAAAAAGCAAAGAAAAAATCAGAAAAATCAGAAAAATTATTCTATTGCTCCAAAAAGATGTGAAATCTGATAGAACTTTAGGACAAAAATATTACTCTCTTATCAACTGCACTTATGACTATTGTGGGCAAAAATGAGTTGTTTAATATTTTGTTGGCTGTGTATATGAAGAATGGTAAAAATAATCGGAGAATTTACTTATTCGGTAATTTAGAATGAAACAAAACAACTAGTAACTTGGAGTAAAAGTTTTACCTGATTAGTCACTAAATTTCTTTATTCTCTTTTCGCTTTTCTTTTTGCTTTTGTGTGCATTAGTTTTAATACCTTTTTACTTTTGTAAAATGTTTGTGGGTATCATTGCTGTAAACCCTCACGAGACTACAACTCGTCCACTAGGGACACCTAGAGGTTTAAAGGCTTGTTGCATATGCTAAATGCAACCGTGATCCCTACGAAAGTGGCTTAGTTTAATTTTAATTTTATTTTGTTGTTTTGCTCGAGGACTAGCAAAATGTTAGGTTTGGGGGTGTGACTGCATGTGAATTACAATTGTGAGAGATGTGAGTGTGGTCTCGGAGGAGCCGAGATGCATACATTCTGGAGAATGCATGTGGCATAATGGGACTACGAGTAGTAGAAATGAGAGAGTATGTATGAGTTACACTGGTAATGGGCCAAATGTGTGATTTTGGATTTAGAGTGAGTTTGAGAATGGCGATCACTTCGAGGAAGTGATCTAATATTGAAGAAGGTTTTGTGAAATGACCTTGGGAGTCAGCGTAGAATTGGTAAGAGTGTCAGAGGGGTGGGAAACACCCGAGGAGTAGAACGAGTTGGCTTGGTGCGTAAGAGTTATAATGTGAAGTGACCTAGAGTGGTTACACGAGATGGAAAGGCTTATATCTGCAATAGTTAAGTATCGAGACGATTGAGAAGCTCATGACAGAGCAAGTGACCCAGAGTTGAGTGTGAGAATGAGATAGTTGCTAGTGATATGAGAGCAACTACGTGTGTCCCAAAGGGCACTAATGAGAAATTAGCTCAATCATAGGCTAATTGTTGATCGTGTGTGTGTTCATCTTCGGGAGACTTGGTGTGCTATGCCGAGCGCCTTGAAGAACATGTAGGCTGTGGGCCAGGGTGAAGAGAACAATCGATCTATTCATAATCAAAAGAAACAAAAACCCTTTGTTTTATCAAAACCCATTCACGTAAATGTGTATGGTGCCTTATTGTAAAGAGTTTCTGAATCAAAAATGAAAAATCGCGCACAAGAACGTGTATAAAGTAGTGACCGAAATTAGAAACACTCATGCATGAGATTTTTGTTGGACAATTATAACCCATAACATCACTATTTGTAAAAGACATGGTGTTCTTTGTACAAATTAACTATGTGACAAAGGAAATTGCTCTTTTATCATTTTGTAATTGGATTACTTGGATATATAAATGATAAAAGTCCAGATGATTAGTATCAGATTAATAAGATATGAGACAATATTAATCCACGAAAGGTTTAATCATTAAATATCCTTAGTCGTAATATTATCGAGACTGGACATCGATAATGCGGAATAGGCTAGTATTACACTTGTGCGTGTTATGGAAGCTTAACGTCATAGTTCTCATATATTTAAGTATACTTATGCAAGTGTGATATGAGGTTCTGTTAGCCGTTGACCGGGAACAACTTTGCTCTGGATAGACCCATCGGAGTCCCATTGGTAGTATGACTATGTGTCTATGGGAATCCGAATCAGGGTAGGTGTATATGGTATTAACCTGAGACTTGCATCGCTAATACTTGCGACAATCAGTATACTTTGGTTTTGGTCGTCTGGAGCTTTAACGGGTTCTGTGTACGCCTCTTCTGGGTATACTGAGAATCGTAGTGTATTGGGTGTGATGACAAGATGGAAGTATCACTTCAGTCATATAGAGATGATGATCACGCAGGGATATAAAACCGGTACTCTTAAATGCTGCAGCTATCGGGATAGTATGACTAGGTCATGATTATCTGATTACAGAGACTAATTTCTAGTGATCTGATATATGCTTCGTACGTGGCAGACACAATTCCATCCCCAGGCCTAGCATGCGACATCCGATACTGGATCGTATTACGCAATATATAGTATACTACTCCTGATACAAATTATATATATTCCATGTTGAATATATTTCTGGAGAATTGGGTAGGCATGGTGCTTTGCTAGAAGCCAACCATGTCTTGTAAATCGGTAAGAAGGTGGTACCGGGTACGCACGTGTTCGGATAGTCCGATGACCGTATTTACTGCCAACATATCCAGGGATCTCTTGGGTCGCTTCCCAAAGATTCACCGATGACATTTGACTCGAACAGAATTAATCTGGGATTAATTATGAGAGAGAAAATTAATCTGGGATTAATTGCGTGAAGAATTAATCTTGGATTAATTCGTGTAGAAGAGAGAACGCGATTAATTGGAATTAATCGGCAAAGTAAATTTAATAGTTAAATTAGATTTTACTATTTAATTTATTTAATTGGGCTAAAATAATATATCGGATATATGAATTGAAATTGGATTTCAATGCGGAATTAAAATTGGATTTTAATTCAAGTGAACGAATTAATTTGGAATTAATTCGTAAGCGACTTTCGTAATAATTTTGCTAGACATTATTATTTAATTAAATTGGATTTAATTACGTCGCGACGAAAAATTCATTTAATCGGATTAAAAGAAACCGGGCTCAAAGTGTGTTGTGTAAGCTAACTTGAATTTGGAATTTAATTAGTGGGACCCATAACTTACATCAAATTGTTTGACATGTGATGTGAGTAGTTGGCTTGCATTTAATGAATTCTTTTTCATTAAACCAACTTTGGAAGTCAACATTTTGTATTAGTTTTCGGAAAACAAAAAAATACTATTCACTCATCTTCTCTCTTCTCTTTATTTGGCCGTGAACTTGGTTCTTATTGATTTTTGCTTCAAAAATCTTCAAAGCTAGCACTTAAAGGAGTCTTGTGAGGTGATAGGGAAACTCACCCTTGAGTTTGGAATTCAAATCAAAGGCTTGGAGCTTCTACATCCATGGAATTTTAAAATCCTAAATCCGATCAATGTGAGTATTTCCGCTACTTTCACTTGATGTATTCAAACTATAATCATGTTTAGAATCATTGGCAAGTCTTAGAGACACTAACAATGGTATCAAGAGCCACATAAACTTGATTTCAAAATCTAAGGTTTATGGACTTTAATTTGGGATTTTTTGCTTGGAGCTTGATTTACCTAAATTGATTGTTTGGTTGTGTAGTATGATGATGAATTGGATTTGCGCATCTTTGGATTTGAGATAAATTGATTAGATCAAAAATCCCCAATTCCTATGTCATGGCCGAAAACTACCCCTAGTATGTTCATGGTGATTTTTTGAATTTGACAATTGGATATTTTAATTGGCATGAAATTGAATGTTAATTGTTGATTTAATTGGATTGAAATCAAAATTGGATGTTAATTCATGTATTGTCGTGAACTTGTGCATGTTGGAATGAGTTGGTTTTGCTTCAATTTGTGTTGGACTTGAATTGGATAATTAAACATGATTAATTAGATTAATTGGTGTTTTGGAAATATTGGATTAATTAATTAATTGTGTTAATTACACTTTAATAAAAATTAATATGATATTTAGAATATTATGTTAATATGTATTAGTCTGTAAATTTGGAATTTATTAAATTGGACTAATTTGTTATAATTGGGCTCAATGGACTTGGTTGGGCCAAGCATGGTTTTGGACAATTGGATTGGATCCAAATTGTGCCTAAAACCATTTCCATAAAGTCCAAATATAGCTTTTGGGCCTTTAATAATTTAATTGGGCCTAATGGGCCTAAATTGATTTTTGGCAAAACGGTGATTCCTTATTGGGCCTTGGCATCTTGGATTGGATCCATATTGGCCAAAGCCCATGCCTTAAGAATTAATTGAAAGCCCATTGGACTTTAATTAAAATAGTATTGGATACTAATTGGGCCTTTGAGTGCCTTTTAGACTTAGATTTAGAATATAAGTCTAAAAGGCACTAAAATAAGTGTAATTATTTAATTTGGAATTAAATACGAATTAGTATTGGATAAAAATTAAATTGGATTTAAAATTGTAGTTCGATATAATTTAAGAATATGTACTTTGAGTATTTATTCATAAACGAGTTGGACTCGCGCAAATCAAATCGTTGTATGAACATTGGATGGTTATTAATCAAAGATTAATTAATTAGATTAGATTAGATTGATAGCATGCTTTGTGTGAATACCTGGATGTATTTGTATGAATAATGTATATCGGATGGATATTAGAAGGGTAGGGGCAATTTTGGAAATTATTGTAATAAATTTGGAATTTATTAAATTGGACCTGCGTGTCCAGCCTATTATCTCTTTATTCTTTTTATTTCTCTTCTCACCAATTCCCCTCAATGTAAATGAGGTTTCTTTAATGTTTTATGTAATTGGGTTGAAGTATGAATAGTGCTAGCGGGAGAGAGAAAAGAGAGAGATTTGTTCTAGGAACAAATTGTTATATATCCATCCGCATATCATTATTATTTTATCTCGCCTTATTATGTTTTTAGAATGCATGTTTAAGGGTGTATGATGAGACCTAATCAGAGATAATAAATTGGTTGCCAATTTACGCGAAAAACCATCAATATATATTAAGCTTTTTCCTTCCATTGAGTGGTTCTCTCTCAAGATCCAAGATTGGCATTGGTTTGTTGGCCAAAGTCAAGATCATTGTCCATCGCGGATGTGTTTGAACCACGAAGGCTTTGTTACATATCGCATGTCTTGGGCAGTTATGATTTGTTGGCCAAAGTCAAGGTCACTTATGTACATCGACGTGGATTATGAACTTTCCCACTGTCAATGGGTCAGGCTTAACTAGAATCATTAAGCTTGTTGAGCCAAAGCCAAGGCTTAGTTGATTCAGAGGAAGAGGTTAGGAAATATATATTGGATATATATTTTGGACTTGGAGGTCCACCTACCGGATCTAGGAATTAGATGAGATCCAATTGATCTTAGAGATCTACCTAGTTAAGTTTCATACAGCTTGTTGGCCAAAGTAAAGGTTGTGTGTTATTTAACGGGATCCTAGCCCACTAGGAAACTAGGTTTCCCGAGAACTCCACAGAGGGTTAGAGGCTCGCCGAAAAATAGTGGGAGGCTAGTATTAAATTTGCAATTTCATTTAATACTTGCTTACACACGCTCTTTTATTTTATTTATCGTTGTTATAAATATATTAGTTGGAATAATATTAAATATTGCTTTATTTGAACAGTTAGACTGTACAAGACACTACTCCACTTGTAGTTGGTTATATAGTTGGACTATAGTAACCATTACATTTTGAGTGTACCCAAAATCGTTGATTGAATAGTTGGACTATTGCAACTGAGATGGCTGGAAAGATTAGCGTTAGAGACATAATAATGGGCGAGAATGTCTTTAACGGCTCCAATTTTCCAGATTGGAGATGAATCTCAGGATAGTCCTAGGAGCCGAGAAGTTACTCTATGTCATAGAGAAACCTCTCGGGCCTGAGCCCAGAGTTGAGTAAATAGTAGAGCATGAGCTTTGGAAGACTCATCGTGATGATAACTTTAGTGCTCAATCCATCATCATTGCCTCAATGACTCCTCAATTTCGTCGTCAGAACAAATGATTGGATCCTTATAGTATGATGTTGAAATTGAAGGATCTTCACAGATCTAATCTTAGATCTCAGAAGCACGAATTGCACAAGAAGTTATTTCGTTCGTGTATGTCAGATGGTACGTCTGTCGAGCACTATGTGTCGCAGATGATTGCTGACATTGAACAGCTAGGTTAGATGGGCATAACCTTCGAGGCCGAGACTTCTATAGATTTGATCTTACAGTCTTTGCCCGAATGCTAGGGCGAGTTCATTATAAACTATAATATGATGAACCAAGAGAAAACTCTTGGAGAGTTAATGGCGATGCTGAAAGAAGCAGAGCCAGAGCTTCTAAAGGGCAAGAAGCGCGAGGCGCACCTTACTTCGACATCCCAGATGGCCAAGGCTTGGCCGAAGGCTTCTGGGTTGTGAAGAAAAGGAAGAAAAGGGGCATGGCCAAATCATCAAAGTCTTCTGGGAAGACTAATGACATATCCCAAGACGTCTGCCTACATTGTGGTAAATGGAGTTGGAGGAAGTGAAAACAAGGCAAAGTTGAAGGAAGTGAAGACGGGCAAGGCTCCGACTTCAGGTATGTTTGTTATAAACATGTCCACTACTGGTTTTAAAAATTAATTTTTGATTCTGAATGTGGTACTCACATATATACTGGTGTGCAGGATCTACTGATTAGCAGGATACTGGCTTTAGGCGAGATCGACCTACGAGTCGGAAACGGGACAATAGTCGCTGTTTTGGCTGTTGGGACCTATGTTTTGTATCTGCCCTTGGGGCATGTAATTACATTAGGTGACTGTTATTTTGTACCTAGTTTGACTAAGGAACATCTTCTCTGCATTTTGTTTAACCCGTTGCGGGTGTATCTTTGTATTCTAGAACACTAGGTGTTTTGTATATAAAGATAACATTTTGATATGTACAGAAGAAGTTAATAATAGTCTTTATATTTTGAATAAAATGAATCTCAAACATATAACATGACAAACAAAAAGGCTCAAACTAAGTAACACGGATGAGACTTATCTGTGACATTGATGTCTGAGACACATTGACAAGACTTGTATATCCACTCTTCAGAAGAGTAGATACTTGGATGGATTTGATCATAATTCATATGATATCTGCGAATCTTATTTATTAGGTAAAGTATCTAAAACACCTTTTAGTGGTAAAGGTGTACGTGCCACCGAGCTATTAGCCATCGTTCACGGTGACGTATGTGGGCCCATGTCTAGCCAGGCTAGAGGTGGATATCAATACTTCGTAACCTGTATGGATGTTGCATCACGTTATTGTTATGTGTGTCTTATGAAACACAAGTTGGAAACATTTGATAAATTCAAAGAGTTTCGACACGAAGTAGAAAAACAGACCAGCAAAAGTATTAAAACATCACGGTTGGACCGTGGTGGAAAATACTTGAGCAATGAGTTTCTCGATTACTTGAAATAGTATAGTATTCTTTTACAGTGAACTTTTCCCGAAACACCTCAATTGAGTGGTGTGTCTGAACGGAGAAACCGAACTTTGTTGGACATGGTAAGGTCAATAATGAGTCGCACTGAGCTACCAATTTCCTTCTAGGGATACGCATTGAACAATGCAATACTTATTTTGAATAAGGTTCCGTCAAAATCTGTTGGACAGACTCCATATGAAATATGGACAGGATAGAAACCTGGTTTCTCATTCCTGAAGATTTGGGGATGCTGGGCATATATTAAACGTTTGGATGGTACCAAACTAAAACCCAAATCGGATAAGTGCCTATTTGTAATTGGTTATCCTAGGGAAGCCAAAAGATGTTATTTCCACAACCCATAAGAGAACAAAATATTTGTTGCTCACCATGCGGTTTTCCTTAGAGGAATTCCTAAATGCAGTGGTAAGTGGGAGGAAAGTAGAACTCGATGAAAATCGGAGTGATACTGTTCCTGTCACTGATCCCCTCACGGAATACAAACAGTTCATCAGGGATGGGACTGTTCCACAATCTTATAATACACAAGAACTGCGTAGGTAAGAGAGAGTCAGAAAACAACCTAAGAGGTATGGGTTTCTGATCTCACCTCATGTAGACATTAATCTTATTGAGGATAATGAACCGATTACGTATGAGGAAGCGATAAAAGGTATCGACTCCGCTTTATGGCAAGATGTCATGAAGTCCAAAATGGATTCCATGTATACAACCAAGTTTGGACACTGGTTGATGTACCAGAAGGCATTGTGCCTATTGGTAGCAAATGGGTCTTCATGGTGAATACAGACATGGATGGCAACAAATAAACGTACAAAGCTAGGCTTGTATCGAAAGGGTATCGTCATCAAGATGGTGTCGATTACGACGAAACCATTTACCCATTGTCATGATTAAATCCATTCGGATAATGCTTGCTAAAGCTGCATATTTCGATTATGAAATATGACAGATGGACGTCAAAACCGCTTTCCTTAACGGAAACCTTTTGGAGAATGTTTATATACAACAGTCTGACGGTTTTATCATGCCAAAACATGCAAACAAGGTTTGCAAGTTAAATCGATCAATTTATGGATTGAAGCAAGCATTGCGTTCTTGGAACCAACGTTTTGATGAGATCATATTACAATATGGTTTCATTCAAAACGATGATGATTCTTGTGTATATAAGAAGGTTAGTGGGAGCGCAGTGACATTGATTGTCCTATACGTTGATGATGTATTGCTTCTTAGCAATGACATTCACATACTAAAATCGGTGAAAGATTGGCTTTCATTAAAATTCTCCATGAAATTCTTGGGAGAGGCAACATTTATTCTAGGAATAAGGATCTACTGGGATAGATCTAAAAGTTGTTGGCACTCTTCGAGAAGTCGTACATTGACAGTGTTGAAGAGATTCAACATTAATCAGTCCTAGAATGGACTGCTTCCAGTATAACATGCGTCTCTCTATCTAAGGACATGTGTCCTGGAACTAAAGATGAGAGAGATGCAATGAATCAGATCCCGTTCGCTTAAGCAGTCGAATCAATCATGTATGTCATGACATGTAAGCGACTTGATGTCTCATTTGCTTTGAGCATCTGCAGTCACTATCAGGCCGATCCATGTGATGGTCACTGGATTGATGTTAAGAACATCCATTAATATCTTAGACGAACTAAGGATGATTTCTTAATTTATGGAGATGGAGAACTTGAGGTGACTGGGATCACCGATGTAAGTTTCCAAACCGATAAAGACGACTGTAAGTCACAATAGGGTACATATTTTTTTTGAACAATGGAACAGTGAGCTGGAAATCTTCCAAGCAAGAAACTATTGCCGATTCAACAACAAAAGTGGAATACATTGCTGCGGCTGAGGCATCAAAAGAAGCATTTTGGATCTATAAAATTCCTAATTGGATTAGGAGTAGTTCTGTTAGTAGCTGAGCTAGGCTACATCACATGCTAAGGAATTACGGTCTCATCAATGATCCAAGTATGTACTTCGATGGTTTCATCTGATTCGAGAGATCACACATTGTGGCGATGTGAAGATCGAAAAATCATTTCAGATGATAACCTTGCAGATCCACTGACGAAAGCTATATCTCAGCAAAAGTTTGAGCGACCCGTACATAATTCAGGTGTTGGACACTTGAGTGATTGGCTATAGGCCAAGTTGGAGATTGTTGGACAATTATGACCCATAGCATCACTATTTGAAAAAGACATGGTGTTCTTTGTACAAATTAACTATGTGACAAAGTAAATTGCTCTTTTATCATTTTTTTGTAATTGGATTACTTGACTATATAAATGATAAAAGTCCATATGATTAGTATCAGATTAATAAGATATGAGACAGTATTAATCCACGAAAGGTTTAATCATTAAATATCCTTAGTCGTAGTATTATCGAGACTGGACATCGATAATGCGGAATAGGCTAGTATTACACTTGTGCGTGTTATGGAAGCTTAACGTCATAGTTCTCATATATTTAAGTATACTTATGCAAGTGTGATATGAGGTTCTGTTAGCCGTTGACCGGGAACAACTTTGCTTTGGATAGACCTATCGGAGTCCCATTGGTAGTATGACTATGTGTCTATGGGAATCCGAATCAGGGTAGGTGTATATGGTATTAACCTGAGACTTGCATCGCTAATACTTGCGACAATCAGTATACTTTGGTTTTGGTCGTCCAGAGCTTTAACGGGTTCTGTGTACGCCTCTTCTGGGTATACTGAGAATCGTAGTGTATTGGGTGTGATGACAAGATGGAAGTATCACTTCAGTCATATAGAGATGATGATCACGCAGGGATACAGAACCGGTACTCTTAAATGCTGCAGCTATCGGGATAGTATGACTAGGTCATGATTATCTGATTACAGAGACTAGTTTCTAGTGATCTGATATATGCTTCGTACGTGACAGACACAATTCCATCCCCAGGCCTAGCATGTGACATCTGATACTGGATCGTATTACGCAATATATAGTATACTACTCCTGATACAAATTATATATATTCCGTGTTGAATATATTTCTGGAGAATTGGGTAGGCATGGTGCTTTGCTAGAAGCCAACCATGTCTTGTAAATCGGTAAGAAGGTGGTACCGGGTACGCACATGTTCGGATAGTCCGATGACCGTATTTACTGCCAACATATCCAGGGATCTCTTGGGTCGCTTCCCAAAGATTCACCGATGACATTTGACTCGAACAGAATTAATCTGGGATTAATTATGAGAGAGAAAATTAATCTGGGATTAATTGCGTGAAGAATTAATCTTGGATTAATTCGTGTAGAAGAGAGAACGCGATTAATTTGAAATTAATCGGCAAAGTAAATTTAATAGTTAAATTATATTTTAATATTTAATTTATTTAATTGGGCTAAAATAATATATCGGATATATGAATTGAAATTGGATTTCAATGCGGAATTAAAATTGGATTTTAATTCAAGTGAACGAATTAATTTGGAATTAATTCGTAAGCGACTTTCGTAATAATTTTGCTAGGCATTATTATTTAATTAAATTGGATTTAATTACGTCGCGACGGAAAATTCATTTAATCGGATTAAAAGAAACCGGGCCCAAAGTGTGTTGTGTAAGCTAACTTGAATTTTGAATTTAATTGGGTGGGACCCATAACTTACATCAAATTGTTTGACATGTGATGTGAGTAGTTGGCTTGCATTTAATGAATTCTTTTTCTTTAAACTAACTTTGGAAGTCAACATTTTGTATTAGTTTTCGGAAAACAAAAAATACTATTCACTCATCTTCTCTCTTCTCTCTCTTTGGCCGTGAACTTGGTTATTGTTTCCATTGATTTTTGCTTCAAAAATCTTCAAAGCTAGCACTTAAAGGAGTCTTGTGAGGTGATAGGGAAACTCACCCATGAGTTTGGAATTCAAATCAAAGGCTTGGAGCTTCTACATCCATGGAATTTTGAAATCCTAAATCCGATCAATGTGAGTATTTCCGCTACTTTCACTTGATGTATTCACACTAGAATCATGTTTAGAATCCTTGGCAAGTCTTAGAGACACTAACAAGTTTGTATGGAGTTGTGACTGAGACTGGACATGAAAACTAATACAAAATCACTTGTGTGGAGTTGTTCCACATGCAATGATGAGGATTCCTACAAGCTGCATGAACAATGTGTTGGGTTGATAATCCAACCATGTGCGGGAACTTGTGCCTAGTGACAAAGTTGAGCCATTATATCAAAAACAAAGACTTATACATGGGAGTGTATATGATGTTGTTGTCTTTAGATATTGTGTGCCCAATTCATTATAAATTCGCATAATGTTACTAACGTGGACATGTAATTTCATACGTCGATACAAATATTATTGCAGTGTCTTCACTGAGTGCCTTATTTATAAGAATCGAAGGAGATTCGTGATCAAATACGATTTGAACAACCCTCAATTTATGTCATCGTCGAGGACACCGATGAATGAGGTAGGGGATGATGTCACGGTCTTAGCTTAAGGCTAAGATGTTCGGTCACATTATAAAGAAGCTAATGTTTCAGGACACCGTATCAAGCTCATTCATGGTCAAATATATCTCTCATGGGACCTTGTACTGGAGAGATTTCATTTGTGAAGCCTTATTCAGAAGTTTGCCTGGAGAATTAGAAACACACACACTTGTTGCTAGCCACTAGCGTAGTATTGTGGGGTTGTGAAGGAGCTCATTTTTCGGAGTGCCGAATTGATCTAGCTCCAAGTCCTAAATAACTCTCATGGGCATATGTACTGGAGATATTTTGCCCGTGAGATCTCGTTCTGAAGTTTGTCGGGAGATCTAGAGATACACTAGTTTGCCGCTAGGCAATAGCGTAGTTTTGGTGCATTGTGAAGGACCTTATGTTTCAGAGTGCCAGATTGAGCTCACTCCAGGTCCTAAGTATCTCTCATGGGCCTATGTACTGGGGAGATTTTGCCCGTGAGGTCCGGTTTGGAAGTTTGTCAGGAGAATTAGAGATATGTTAGCTTGCCCCTAAACGTTGGCCTAGTTTGGGGCATTGTGAAGGAGCTAACGTGCCGGGGAGCCGGATCGAGTTGGACCAAGTTCATAAGTGAATATTATGGTCACTTGTACTAGGAAAATTTCAGCCCCAGAGTTAGATTTCGAGATTTACATGGAGATTTTGGCAGTGTGCCTTACCGTGCACTTTGCCGCAACAATGGGGGTATTGTGGAAAACCATCAAGACGAGCTCGTTTAGGGACAAGATTTTAACCCAAAGTCACTTATATAGTGGCTTATTGTATCGCTAAAAGAGTTCCCAGAAAATCCGCTTAATAAAGATTTTAGAGGGGGGTGTGACAACTCAAGCGCTAGGTGTGTATACTGATGAAACACGTGCAATGTCTCTAAAACCTCTTTAGATGGGAAGCCTAGGTGAACCTTGGGGTGGCCAAGGGGGCTTCAGTGGTCTTGGGGATTTAGCTGTGAACCCTCTCGCCCTTAGACAATGTGTGGACAATGGTGTATTGTCGAGATTGAGTTGGCGGGAAAATGCCATATTTTATATACGGTTGTGCCATTCGAGTGCCGAGTCCTGGTGTTGTGCGGGTCCACATGTGTATGCGTTGAGATAGCTTGTGAGCTTTCGTAATTCATTATATTATGGGTATTGAGCCTCCTAAAAATGTGAATTTGGGTACAAAGGCTTCATGTAGGCTGACTTACGCGGGACGTGTCCCTTGGTAAGTGCCGCACGTGTCCTTTTTCCGTTAAGGAAAAAGTCAGCCCGTGACACCACACATCATGGGCAAGTAATTACAGAAAAATTATATAACCCTATGCAAATTAATAACGAGCGAGAGTAGCAATTGATCAAGAAACTTACTGGTTTGAACCCTATGCAAATTGATTAGTTCAGTATATTCTCGAGCCTGTAAAATCAAGGACAATTTGAGGACTGTGCCACCAATTAATCAAACAAGTTATTACCTATAAGTAGTAGCATTCCATATGTGAATATTAGGGGTGTTCAAGGGTCGGGTTGGGTCGGGTTTTTCGATTTTTTTACCCGATCGGGTAGAGTCATTCGGATCATTTGACCCGAAACCCGAAATTTAAGAAGTTGACCCGCGCGGGTCGGGTCGCAACGGGTCGGGTCAAAAAACTGCGGGTCGGGTCGGGTCAACATAATATATTGTAAATATAATATATATATTATATTGATACAAATTTTACAAGATATGTGTGTAGCTGCAATGGCAAAGTCTTTGGTTGATATCTACTTAATCTTAGGTTCGAGTCCCACCAACAATATTTTAATTTTAAAGAAAATTAAACAAAATTTTCGGATTTGGGCATGTTGGGATTCGAACTTGGGGCTCTTTGATGGCCTAACAATTACTTTGCCATTCCAACTACAATTATTTCTAGTTAAAATTGTATCATTAAATATATATATATTATAATTATATCGGGTCGGGTCAGACCCAAATTTTCTAACCTAAACCCGTGACCCGATCCGAAATTTCGGGTCGGATCAGGTTGGGTCAAAATTTTGCAAATGTTTTTTTGAACCCGCGCGAGTCGGGTCGGGTCGGGTCGCGGGTTGACCCGTCCCTATGAACACCCATAGTGAATAGTATTATCCTCATAAGCTGTAATTATAATGGGAAGTTCACGATGAATGTAAAATAACTTAATGTATTAAAAAATTCAATTACTAAACAGAATATATATGTTGATGGGGATTTCTGCGGCTAAAGTTTCTGAACAGATCGGTAAGGGAAAAGAGGGAAGTTCCACTCATCCAGATGACATAACATGATTCAGTTCTTCAAGACCGACAATAAGTGAGTAGAGACCGACCACAACAGCTCGGTAGCGCGGTGCATTTCTACTCACTCCCAGGATCGATAGCTCGAATATTATGAATCAGGTCGGAAATGGTGGGGGTGGATCAGTTCGTTATCTGGCCGACCTCTCGAAGACCGACGCGTGATGGGAACAACTAGATTTTCCCTCCAAAAACTCTCACATTCGAAATTCAACAGGCTGTCATCATTAATGAAAAGGGCCAGACAGTTCACTTTTACGACGTGATTTGACAGGGATTTGTAGGGTAGGTTTTACTTTCGGCGACGACATAATGGGGAAGAGAACCTGTCAAATCTTAAAATCTGCGAGGCTGACGTCATAAAGATACGGGAACAGTGCCATGTATTGAGTAATATATAAGGGAAGTTTGATCACATTTGTAAGGGTTACAGAATTTTCCATTTGAGAACTACTTGTAAGAAATAGCACAACCTGCTCGGTTTTATTAGACATTCACTAAAACAGATAGGCCGAGCTCGGTTTAGTAATAAAAAAAACCCCCCACCCCTCTTTGCGACCGTGGACCTAGGTTGGACAAGCTCCACCGAACCACGTTAAATCATTTTTTTTCGATTTCTTATGTGTTTTTTGTTTTTCGTCAAAATTTGCCTTTGGTCTCCCCATAACCAAACAAATTCAAGGTTGAAGGAAGGTTGTCTCGGGAGAGTTAGCTCGAAACTGTCCCTCGAATGAAAATCATCCGTCAACAGTTGGCGCCGTCTGTGGGGAAATAACAAAAATCAGCTTGCGTAGTAAGACGATGGCGGAAGATGGGAACCATAGGTCATCAGAGAGTTCAACAACAGAGTGGATGGGAAAAATGGAGGAGGGCATGAGAAAGGATAGGGAGGAGAACCAAACACTCATGAAGGCCATGTTGGAGAAACTGGAAATGCTGGAAAAAGCAAACAATGAGAGGTTGGAGGCTGGTCCAAGTCGGAGGAGAAATGAGATAGCAGAAGGGAAAAATATGGTAGACTTGAGCGGTGACAATGAATATGGGAGGAAGGAGCCACATAGGGTGAGGTCAGTGGTGATAGCGACAGCTCCGCCAACAGAAAGAATGTTGGGGGAAGTAGAAGAGAGACATATGATGGAGTCATCAAGTAATAGCCCACGTTCCAAGAAGGGAGAATGTATGAGATATATGAGAGGTGAACGAGAGGTGTCTAGCCATTGTGCACGTCGTGATTGGGGAAACAGACGTGAAGATGTTCGGGGGAGGCAATATGATGATACTGATAACCATATGAAAGCCTGGTTTATAAAAGAAATGAAAAAGTGGGAGGAAAATCTAAAGGTGGATAAAGGGGATGGTCAGGACGAAGAGATGTCATCTCCATTTACAGAAGAAATCTTGTTGGTAGAATTTCCTATGTGGTTCACAATGCCGTCAATAAATGCATACAGGGGTCACACCAATCCTAAGTCTCACATTGAGAACTTCGTCCTGATAATGGAAGTACAAGGAATGGTGGGATAGGCCATTTACAAGGTGATTCCTTTGACCCTGGGTGGACCTGCCATTATGTGGTTCAGAAGTTTGACTCCAGGGAGCATCAATAGTTTCTCACAGCTCATGAAGTCGTTCATTCGGCATTTCAAATGAGCGTGTGTTCCAAAAAAGACAATAGGAGAGTTGAGGTTGATGAAGCAGAGGGATGATGAGCCCTTGAAGAATTTTATTGAATGGTACCACAATTTGGTGCTCGAGGTCGGGGCCTATGAGTCAATGGAGGCTTTGGAAAGTCTTAAAGGGGCCCTAAAGGTGGGAATACTGTGGACTCACTTGAGGGTCCAGGACGTACCAGACTACGCCATAGCTCTGGAGTTAGCGAGAAAGTTTGTTTTGATGGAGGAAAAGGAGAAGGCCGCCCGAAGGGATGAGTTCAGAAGGAAAGAGTGCAGAAGCCGGAGATGCCGCGGAGGCCGGATAGAGAGTTAAGGAATCCTCCACCCAGACAGGGGGAGTTCAGGTCGGTGCCTCCCAGCAATGCGCCACAAGAGAGGAGAGCTCATGTGCAAGTAAACCATGTGGCCGGGGGAGTAGGCTACACACCATTGAACAAACCAATGGCTCAGATCGTGAAAGAAATTCAAGGTAAGGGCCTCTTAATGGAGCCCTATCTAAGAAAGTATCCGGTAGAAAAGAAGAAAGAAAAACATTATTTTGTGCACCACAATATGAGGGGACACTCGGCCGAGGGTTGTAAGGATCTGCGAGAGCAGATGGAAAATCTAGTGCAGAACGGCTATCTAAATGAGTACATTGACCAATGGGCCATGACAGCTCGGCAGCGGCAAGAGCATAGACAAACATATACCATCACCGGGGGAAGGACGCTGGCCAAAGACTCGAACCGATCACGAAAAAATTACTACAGGGTCCGAGGATCGGAGATAATGTCGGTGGGGTAGACCCAGGGCTTGCAAAGTGATCGTTTTGTCCCTATAATGTTCACCGACAAAGATGCATTGATAATGAAAGTAGTGATAAGGGGAGCAGAGGTAGACATGATTTTGGTGGATCCGGGGAGTGCGGTCGACATAATCTCCAATGAAGCATTGGATGGATTGGGGATAGAGTATGCGACAATGACCCAGGACGGAACGCCCTTATACGGGTTTGTGGGAGCAACAGTCATCCCATTGGGAAGAATACAGTTGGCCATGACGGTGGGAACTTCCTCACGCACTCGGACGATCATGATAGACTTCATGGTGGTGGATTGCATGAGCAATTATCAAGTCATTGTGGGCCGGCCCTTCATGATGAAGACGAAGGGCGCCATGTCATGTTATTACTTAAAGTTGAAATTTCTCACCGGGCCGGGATCGGGGTTGTATGTGGAAGTCAGAAGGTGGCCCGGAGTTGCTTTGCTACTATTTCGAAAGAAACTCTTTGTGTTGAGAAGGATAGGCGGAAGAAGAGAAAAAAAAGGGAGGAAGAGGAGGAGGATGAGGAATCAGACGAATGTCCAGATGTGCGGCTCAAGAAGTTTGCCCGTTTGGGGGCAGCTAAAGAGCTTGAGTCGGTGGAACTCTTTGGTCCAGGGAAAATCATCAAGGTAGGAGCAAGTTTGGAAGAAAACCTGAAGAAGGATCTCCTAAAGCTTTTAAAGCGGTATGCAGATATCTTTGCTTGGGGGCATATCGACATGCCCGGGATAGACCCTAAGTTTATCAGCCATCACTTGGCGGTGGATCCGAGTCACAAGCCAGTTAAGCAAAAAGAAGAATATTCAACCAAGAGCGTTGTGAGGCGATATCGGTCAAGGTAGAGGGAGTGCTAAAAGTAGGTTTCATCCGAGAGGTAAAGTACCCGGAGTGGGTCTCCAACGTGGTTCTGGTGAAGAAGCCTAGCGGGAAATGAAGGATGTGTGTGGACTTCACCGACCTTAATATGGCCTGCCTGAAAGATAGTTTCTCACTCCCGAAAGTAGATCAGTTGGTGGATTCAACTGCCTGTCACGGACTACTTAGTTTCATGGACGCATTTTCGGGTTACAACCAGGTAAAAATGCATCCCGGGGACGAGGAAAAGACTGCGTTCATCACGGATCGGGGGTGCATTGTTATAGGGTGATGCATTTCGGTTTGAAGAATACATAGGAAACATTTCAGAGGTTGTGAACAAGGTTTTTAAGCCCCTCATCGGAAAAACCATGCAAGTGTATGTGGATGACATGATAACAATGACTATGAAACCGGAGGGTCATTTGACCGACCTCGCAGAAACCTTCGAGCTGATAAGAAAGCATGGCATGAGGTTGAATCCAGAAAAGTGCGCATTTGGAGTGGCATCAAGGAAGTTTCTAGGGTATATGGTCAGTGCGCGGGGAATAGAGGCTAACCCGCAGAAAATCCAAGCAGTTTTGGATTTGAAGTCTCACAGGCCAGTCAAAGAAGTGTAAAGCTTGACAGGTCGAGTGGCTGCACTAAACCGGTTCATATCCCGTGCTACCGACAAGTGCCATCCATTTTTCAAGTTGATTAAGAAGATTAAGAAGGGTGTCACATGGATGGAAGAGTTCGAGGAAGCCTTCACACAGCTCAAGCAATATTTGGCCCACCCTCCACTTTTGGCTAAACCGATCCCTGGTGAGATTTTGTTTTTGTATTTAGCTGTATCTAAATATGTTGTGAGCTCGGTGTTAGTGCGGGAGGCCGATAAGATCTAAAGGTCGGTATATTACATCAGCAAAGCATTGTTGAATGCGGAGACGAGATATCCGGCTCATGAACTGATGGCATTATCATTGGTTACGGCTGCTAGGAAGCTGAAACCATACTTTTAATCTATACCGACCACCCTTTGAGGTAGATCCTGTATAAATCGGAGATTTCGGGCCGGTTGGTAAAATGATCAGTGGAGTTGAGTGAGTACGATATATCTTATTTGCCAAGGGTGGCGGTGAAAAGGCAGTGTAGGCATTGTATTTTTGCATGTGAAACCCGATGATGAGTCTCATTTGCAGGCACTACCTTTTGAGTCACGGAAGCCGCGGGAAACGGATATCGGAAGGGGAAATTCAGAATAAACAAGCTCACTGTCTTCATTAGTGTTGCGTTCATTACTTCATTCGAACGTCAAACAGATTGCGGGCGTTCGTGTCGCGTTTGAGGAAGCGTTCGAACGGTGTCGGTAATTCTGGTTTTGCTGCTAGCCTCACACCCCAGCCCATTTAGCTCCCCAAAGCCCATAAAACACATCCCAAATTAAATAAATAAATATTAATTTAAATATTAAACATTAAATAAAATATTTAAACCATTTACCAATTAAATAAAACATTTACCAAACTTAAACTAAAATTAAAAAGAAGATATGCCTAATTAAAATCAACATTGACCAATTAAAACCAATCAAATATTTGACTTCCTAATCTAATAAGACATCTACCAATTTAAAATAGTTGACTTCCTAATTTAAAATATTTTGTCCCCCCTCAATCTTGTGTATACCATCCTTAGGACTCCTAATTTGGAAACTAGATCTCTTCCTTGTGAGACAAGGGCAAACCCTAGCTCTCTTCTATATAAACAACCCTAACCAAAGCCATCCTCTCCTTAAGACATAGAATTCACGCCCAACTCTCTCTAATACACGCCCAAGACACTTCACATATACACAAAAAAAAGAACAAAGAGCCCTAACCACCTCCTCCATAGCCGAGACAACAAGAGCCTCAATCCTCCACCATAACCGAGACCACCACAAGCAATAACCCTCCTTAGCCAAATCAAAACACTCCCCTCCTGCACCGAGAACACATCCCCCCATACAGCCCTTACAACCACTAAAACACCCCCTAACAAACACTCAAAACAGCCCCTGAATCACCTTAAAACAGTAGCCCAAATCCTCTTAAAACAGTCCCTAAAAACCTTAAAAATAGTAACATAAAAACTGCATAGATAATCTTAAAAATAATCACACACAACTGCACTAAGAACCCACGCAAACTTGGAACAGTTCATTGAAAACGTTGAAACAGGTGGCCCGAGCAGTGAGCAGCAAGACAGAGGCCGAACAGGAGCAGAACGGAGTTCGAACCGCAAGCAAAACAGCAAAGCAGTGAGCTAGGACGCTGAACCAGTGAACCAAAAAAGTTGCGGAGCTTTACCCCTTCCGATCTTCGTGAAACGCGAGTCCGAGAGACGGCTTAAAAGGTTAGACCTGAGGGTACTTTTCACACCCATCTCTACGTGATTTTTGTTATTTATTTTGATTATATTTTACTTATTCGTTGAATCTTGTTTATGTATGATGTGTGTTGTGGGTATGGGATGAATGAGAAATGTGTTAACTCTCGCGGTATATCGGATGGAAACCCGGACATAAATTTCATAGCCGATTCCGAATAGACGGTAATATGATCTGTACTCGGGACACAACTCCACGTACCGCTTGAGTAAACGGCACTATCTTTTGCCTTGTGTTGCTTTGGTTTGTTTATTTTTCACTTGAATTCTGTATGTTGTTTATTTATGCATGATTCAATCAAGCGTATGGGCTTAGTGAGTTAGTCCAAAGTCCTCTATTTTAGAGACGAAGAGCCGAAAAGGCCACCTTTGTGACACTACTTTGCCGCGCCGGTTGATGTGTGTTCGGTTGGATGCAAGATACGTTCAATCGGGCATACTTAGTTTGATATTATTGACTTTATCTTTTTATGCATGGTTCAATCAAGCGCATGGGCTTAGTAAGTGGAATGAAAGATCCCTTATGGGGAGGGGTTAAAACCCTTTACCACGATGCTTTGCCGCGCCGGTTGATGTGTGTTCGGATTGGATGTAAGATGTGTTCAATCGGGCATACTTGGTTTTGATATGATTGGCTCTATTTTTGTATGTGTGATGTGACGCGCATGGGCCTAGTATGTTGGTATAAAGGTCCTCTCTTTGAGAGACCAAGAGCCCCAAAAGGCCACCTTTACGGCAGTACTTCGCCGCACCCCTTTATTTTGTTGTTTATGTATTGCGTCCCATTTCATGCATCAGGTCTGTTCCCGTTCGAACGCGTTTACGAACGCAACTCGAACGCGCATACATTTTGCCTTATCATGCATCAGGTCTCATTTCCGTTCGAACGCGTTCACGAACGCCATACGAACGTGAGCATTCTGTTTCACTTCCGTTCGAACGCGTTAACAAATGCCATATGAACGTGAGCATTCTGTTTCATTTCCGTTCGAACGCGTTAACAAACGCCATATGAACATGAGCATTCCGTTTCATTTCCGTTCGAACGCGTTTACGAACGCTACACGAACGCGAACACACTGAACTGAGACATATTCATCACATGCCACGTATAATTGTTTCTTAGGTGATTTTTATGGAACCACACATAGTCATTCTTATCTTTGTGCACATAATAATGAAAAGCATGTTTATTCCATTAGTTGCTTCGTTTGCCTTAGTCTTGATTTAACGCATTACGATTCATATGCCTATGCCATAATGACTTTGGAGTATTATTTCTTGTGATATATCGGATGGAAACCCAGACATAAATTCCGTAGCCGATTCCGAATGGACGGTAATGCAGTCTGTACTTGGGATACAATTCCACGTATCACTTGGAAAAGTGCTCACATGTATGCTTGTGCGGATATTATGTATGCTTGTGTTTTTTCATGAATATGATATGCTGAATGAAGTTGTATGTTCATTGTTACTTTGAGGTATTTTCAGGCATGTGTTATTAGATATGAGATATATGTGAAATGTATGTATAAGTATTATTTTGTACCCGTAAATATAGAAGCATGATATTCTTAGGAATAAGTGTTACTTAAGCCTGATTAAATTATTATGTAAATTCTTTCATTACAAGTGACATAAGTAAGGGACCATTCTGAACCCAACGATTTGAGGTCTTCCCTTGCGAGGGGTGAGTGCGGCCTTAAATCTCATTTTCCCGGTTCACACCGGGTGGCGACTCCATTATTCTCCGGTTTAGTCCCCCATGGCTACTCCGTACTCCCGACCGGGCCGCGAGCTTGGGACAGCATGCGTCGCCCCAGATTCCTGTGTTCCACAGGTAGGCTCTGGCGGATTTTATGGCCGAGTTCATCGGGCCCCATGTTTTAGAAATTTCGGAGACCAAGTGGGAGTTGTCCATGGATGGATATGTTAGTTCACAGGGCTGTGGGGCCAGGGTCGTGTTACGGAGTAGTGACGACGACATGTGGTCTATGCCTTGAGATTTGCTTTTGAGGCCACCAATAACGAAGCAGAGTATGATGCCATTTTGGCCGGATTAAGGTTGTGTACAGCGGTGGGCGTCCGAAATGTGATTGTAAAAAGCGACTCCCAGCTGGCCATCCAGCAGCTGAGAGGCGAGTTTCAGGCTAGGGAGCCTAACATGGTGGCGTATATGGCCAAGGTAAAGAAGCTGGCCGGAGAAATGGGTAGTGTGCAGTTTGAGCAGATTAGTCGAGAAAGTAACCATCAAGCAGACTCATTAGCTCGGCTGGCGTCTTCTATTAAATCGGAGAAGCCCATGACCATCCTGTTGATTTGTCTACAAGAAATGAGCGTTGGGAATCTGGAGGTAATGGAAGTGGAAGTCGGAGATGATGCCTCCTGGATGGACCCGATCAAGAAGTATTTGGAGACTGGGGAGACGCCCGAAGATAGGAAAGAAGCGAGAAAACTGAGGTATCATAGCTCAAAGTTTTATGTGATAGAATGAGTATTATACCGGAGGGGGTATACTGTGCCACTTTTGAGATGCCTCGTGGCAGAAGAGGCTGACTATGTGCTCAGGGAGATCAATGAGGGAATTTATGGAAGTCATGTCGGGGGCAGTCCATCGCACATAAAGCATTGAGACAAGGATTCTATTGGCCGACCATGCACCAGGACGGAATGAAGGTAGCAATAAAGTGTGAGGGGTGCTAGAAGAATGCCAACCTTTATCACTATCCGGCAGAGCAATTGACTTCAATAGTTAGCCTCTGGCCGTTCGCCCAGTAGGGGTTAGATATCATCGGGCCAATGCCTGCAGAACGGGGACAAGCCAAGTACGCCATTGTCGCCATCGATTATTTCACTAAGTGGGTAGAGGCCGAACCTCTGTCTGCAATCACGAAAAAGATGGCAACATATTTTGTAAAAAAGAATATCATCTCCTAGTTCGGAATTCCCCAGGCCATCATTACCGACAATGGGAAACAGTTTGACAGTAAGGGTTTCAGGAAACTCTGTGAAGATCTTCAAATCACCTTGAGATTTACTTCACCTGCTCATCCGAAGTCCAACGGGCAAGTCGAGGCTACCAACAAAACGATCAAGGAAAATTTAAAGGCCAGGCTCGGATCTTGTAAAGGATTGTGGGTCGAAGAATTACCAGAAGTATTGTGGGCAGACCGGAAGACCTACAAGGATTCCACTGGAGAGAGCCATTTTTCTTTGGCTTACGGGTGTGAGGCAGTTATCCCAGCAGAGATAGGGATGATCACCCATCGGGTCTGACATTTTGAAGCCCAACAGAATGAAGAGCTTATCAGAAATCATCTTGATCTGATCGAAGAGAAGCGGGAGAAGTCGGCTATAAAAGCGGCTATCTGTCAGCAGAGGATGGCCCATTTCTATAATAAGAAGGTTCATATATGATCTTTCCTTCCCGGAGATATGGTTTTAAGGAGGGTTACGTTGAATACCCGAAGGCTCGAGGAAGGTTCATTGGGTGCCAAATGGGAATGACCATATAGAATATTGGAGATAGTAAGACCGGGTGCCTATCTTTTGGAACAACTGGATGGTACCCGGCTCAAGAAGTCCTGGAATGCTGAAATGCTAAGAAGGTACTTCCAATAGCCCTTTTATTTGAATCACAAGTAATTAGGCAAACTAGTCAGAACTATAAGACTTTTTGTAAAGCCTCTCTTGAAATGACCCACCAAGAGTTGTAAGAAGGGCAGTAGGTACCATGAATATGAACATGTTTTTCTCCTTCTGAATTAAAAAGCTTGTCCACTTTATTTGTTGTTTAATTAAATGCGAAAATTATGTTCAACATTATTGGGACATGCTTGATGCGAAGGGGTGATCGGTAACTGGGAATGGCACCAAGCCTGTGGCACGCCAATCCCGGGTGTCATTATCAAACCCTCGGGCGAAAGTGATCCGACCTGGTTCCTTTCACCTTTGAGGACCCAGAACGCATCAAGAGATGAAGTACATGTGGGAAACACGCGAACCCCTCGTGGTACGCCAACCCCGGGTGTCATTATCAAACCCCCGAGGCCGGAACGTTATTACCCTATGACTCGCATCTTTAAGGAACAGCTCGGGTAAACCGGACCCATGGACGTTCCTCCTCCTGCAGGTCGGCTGGTAAGTCCTGTTGAAGACATTCAGAGAGTATGGCATGATGATGACTTAATTGCCTCCATAATCATCATGCTCCCGGGTAAACCGGACCTAGGGAGGTTTCTTCCCCTACGAGTCGGCTGGTGAGTCCCGCTGAGTACCATCGGACCACCTAGCTTGGGTTTGGCCGAATGGTCCCCTTGATTTCAGGAGTCTCGGGTAAACCGGACCTAAGGAGGTTTCTGCCCCTACGAGTTGGCTAGTGAGTCCCATTAAGTACCACCCAGTGAGGGCACACACGGGGTGTCCATATCCCCCGTGGGGATATGCATGACCGCCCAGATCGGCGTATCCATAGCCTGATTAGCCAGGACACTGAATTGTGAGATTCAGGATAGTGTTTTGGAAGCCTCGGGTAGGACGCTGTTCAGGAGAACTCGAGTTGTTATTTACACTTGTGAATTCTTTTTGGGGTATGTGCTAAGTCACCTCCATTTTTTGTTAACTTTACTTTGTCCCAATTTTCATTTTTCGCTGGTCTGGCAAGGGGATGCCCGCGCCAGGATCCGCAGAGCCTCAGAGTTGAAAATATTCCCTTGTGTAAGTCTCAATTGCTCCACCAGCTCGGGGCTAGATTTGTCCCATAAGGTCTGTATTATTCCACCAACTCGGGGCTGGATTCGTTCCGCCAAGACTGTTATATTCCACCAGCTCGGGGCTGGATTCGTTCCGCCGAGTCTATATTATTCCACCAGCTCGGGGTTGGATTTGTTCCGTCGAGTCTGTATTATTCCAACAAATCGGGGCTGGATTGGTTCCGCCGAGACTGTTACGTTCCACCATCTCGGGGCTAGATTTTTTCCACCGAGTCTGTATTATTCCACCAGCTCGGGGCTGGATTCGTTCCGCCGAGATTATTATGTTCCACCAGCTCGGGGCTGGATTCGTTCCGTCGAGTCTGTATTATTCCACCAGCTCGAGGTTGGATTTGTTCCGCCGAGTCTGTATTGTTCCACCAACTCGGGGCTGGATTCATTCCGCCGAGACTGTTATGTTCCACCAGCTTGGGGCGTGATTCATTCCGCCGAGTATGTATTATTCCACCAGATCGGGGCTGGATTTGTTCAGCCGAGTCCGTATTATTCCACCAACTCGGCGCTGGATTCATTCCGCCGAGACTGTTATGTTCCACCGGTACGGGGCTGGATTCGTTCTGCCGAGTCTGTATTATTCCATCAGCTCGGGGCTGGATTCGTTCCGCAGAGACTGTTATGTTCCACCAGCTCTGGGCTGGATTCATTCCACCGAGACTGTTATGTTCCACCGGTACGGGGCTGGATTCGTTTCGCCGAGTCTGTATTATTCCATCAGCTTGGGGCTGGATTCATTCCGCCGAGACTGTACTATTTCACCAGATCGGGGGTAGACTGGTTCCACCAAATGCTTCGTTCCATCATTTCGGGGTCGGGTTGCGTCCCACCGAGTGTCTAACACTGGCTTGAGGACAGACCATGCGAAGGCATTGATGATGGCCAAAGTTAACACCCGGGTAGTTCTCTGTATAATTTCGAGGATCAACCACCTGGTAATCGATCAACACATTTCTGATTTAAGTAGTTCCCGGCACCAACTCGTATGCTCATTGGAATCGAGAACTAATGGACGGATGTTGATGGGGATTTCCACGACTAAGGTTTCTGAACAGATCGGTAAGGGCAAAGAGGGAAGTTCCACTCATCTAGAGGACATATCATGATTCAGTTCTTCAAGACCGTCAACAAGTGAGTCGAGACCGACCACAATAGCCTGGTAGCTCGGTTCATTTCTACTCACTCCCAGGATCGATAGCTCGAATATTGTGAATCAGGTCGAAAATGGTGGGGACAGATTAGTTCGTTATCTGGCTGACCTCTCGAAGACCGACGCGTGATGGGAACAACTAGATTTTCCCTTCAAAAACTCTCACATTTGAAATTCAACATGCTGTCATCATTAATGAAAAGGGTCAGACAGTGCACTTTTACGGCGTGATGTGACAGAGATTCGTAGGGTAGGTTTTACTTTCAGTGACGACAGAATGGGGAATAGAACCTGTCAAATCACTGCAAATCTGTAAATCTACGAGGCTGATGTCACAAAGATACGGGAACAGTGCCATATATTGAGTAATATATAAGGGAAGTTTGATCACATTTGTAAGGGTTACGAAATTATCCATTTGAGAAATACTTGTAAGAAATAACACAACCTGCTCGATTTTATTAGACCTTCACTAAAACAGGTCGGCCGAGCTCGGTTTTGTAATAAAAGAACCCCCCCACCCCTCTTTACGACCGTGGACGTAGGTTGGACAAGCTCCAACGAACCACGTTAAATCATTTATTTTCGATTTCTTATGTGTTTTTTGTTTTTCGTCAAAATTTGCCTTTAGGTCTCCCCATAACCAAACAAATTCAAGGTTGAGGGAAGGTTGTCTCGGGAGAGTTATCTCGAAACTGCCCCTGGGACGAAAATCATCCGTCAATAATATACATGGCTGAAAAATCAAAGAATCAATAAGGTTGCGAATGTCGAGTGTAAGAAACTTTTAGTCCTAGTATCTTGAGTTTAATATTTATGTAGAAGTTAAAGTGGAAAAATAAAAATGGGGGCAAGACTAGAAGAATTTCTGATAAGAGATATTAAAGTGCTCAAACAAGTATCAACGTTTTGTAAAAAAATTGGACATATT
Organism: Zanthoxylum bungeanum; assembly: GCA_019454045.1. NCBI lineage: Eukaryota > Viridiplantae > Streptophyta > Magnoliopsida > Sapindales > Rutaceae > Zanthoxylum > Zanthoxylum bungeanum. The sequence goes on along the minus strand of SKCR01038569.1, from coordinate 31,269 downwards.
CCAAATCTAATGCAAGTATGTAGCGTTAATTAAAATGACCAATCTTCGGATTAAAATTGTTGAAATACAAATCATGAGGCATGTACTTCAGTACCAAATCTTTAAATTGTTGTAAATTCTCTAAATATAGAGTATGGATGAAGAAGAGTCATGTCTTTTGAGTAGTGCCCTATGGGAAAGGCACAAATATGTAGGGACATGTCCTCTAAATTAGAAGAACATATTTCTAGGCTCAAATGGTACATGGAAGGGGTATAACCCTTAGGAGGGTTACACCCCAAACCAAATGGCGCCCTTAAGGCACCATTCCATGCCTATATATAAGAGCCTTCTTGTTCATTCTAAAAATCTAGAAGTGAAGTCACAAAGATTTGTCTTATAGAGTCATTTTCTTTTAAAGAGAGTTTCCACCATTGTCATAATTCAGGATCTTGTTAAAGGAGTGTCCATTCAACAAGATGCATCGAAGGAATCATGGGAGAACATTAGCCACATAGCATCCGTAGAGCACCGAGACGGAGGCTAATAAGTTCTTAAGGACATACATATCTCACTTAGATTTCATTTTCAGTGTCTTCAACATCTTCCAGGTTTTTCTTTATTATCTAAGTTTTAGGGTTCATGTTTAATATTGGCACGTTAGTGTAGATTTGATTTCATGTTGTGTTCTGATTTTTGATTCGTTTGATGCATATTGATTTCATTTAATGACACAAAAATAGACAACAATCTTAATAACTTAATACTTTTAGTGTTGTTAGATGAGAATTTGTATGTCTTAAAGTCAATTTTCTGGAGAAAATATGTTCTGTGTATGAAAAATACGCAAGGGCGTTTGAACCCCCGATGAATGCGTAGGCAAAATTTTGAATTTTCGTAAGAACGTTCGATCGCATATTCTAACGCAACTCAAATGCAAGTATTCTGCCTAAGACCGTTTGAACGCGTCTTCAAATGTATCAAGAACGTAAACCCTCTAGAACATTTCGTTCCAACGTGTTTTTGAACGCTACGAGAACGTAAACTCTTTGGAATATTTTGTTCGAACGTACTCTCGAACGCTACTCAAACATGAACTCTCTGGAACACTTCGTTCGAATATGTTTTCGAACTCTACACGAATGTGAACTCACTGGATATTTTTGTTCGAACGAAGAAACGAATGCGACACTAACGAATTAATCCTGGATTTACTTTGAGATTAAAATAGACTTAGATTAACTTATATTGTCATAATATTAACTTAGTAAAATCAAATACTATATTCCAATAAACTTGGTTGTATAGATTTAAGTTAATATTATGGTGTTCAATTATCACAAGCATATACATAGTGATAAAGTTGAAATTTAATTATGTGTTGTATACTTAGTTGAGAATTAAAAGTGTAATTGTACATAAGTAATTTCGTCCGAGCTTGATTGATTAATACACATATAATTCTACAAATATTGTATTGTGATTTGAAGTGTAATACTAAGTTTGAATGCCTAAGAGATTCTATTGAGAAAGTGTTTAAATGATATTATGTCAAAAGGTGATAAGAGCCTAAGTGGTCAGAGATTTAAGTGGTTACTCCGGACCCCCCTCGTCCTCTAGGAATATTCCTTTATTTACTTATCATAAGAAACTTAGTCATAAATTCAAGGATTTGTGTTAATTGGTACTAATTTCCAATATAACAACGAGTGGATACCTAGTAGATCACTTGAACAAGATCATTCGTTGATCGTTGTACAATTTGTCTTTTATAGACTTATTGATCATTGTTGGTTTTTCCAGTTACACATGGCTAGCAGAAATATCGCAGTACCGGTCGCTTATGGAGAAAAATTGGAAAGGTTTGGTGGAGCAAACTTTAAACAGTGGCAGAGCAAAATGTTGTTCTACCTGACAACTCTGCAGTTGGCTAAGTACCTCAAAGATCCTCCGGGTCCTGTAGAGGGAGAAATGGAAACAACCAAGCAACTGCGAGAAGAGACACGGTCGTTAGGCGACTTCTTGTGCAAGAACTACCTCTTGGGAGGACTTGACAATACCTTGTAAAATGTGTACCAATACATGATTTCTGCGAAGATTCTCTGGGAATCTCTCGAGAAGAAATACAAAACCGAGGATGTCGGGCAAAATAAATTTATTATGGGTAGGTTCCTGGACTACAAAATGGTAGATTCAATGACCGTTATGTCTCAGTTGGGTGAACTATAATTGATCATTCATGAAATATTGGATGAAGGAATGAAACTCTATGAGACATTTCAAGTTGCCACAATCATTGAAAAGTTACCTCCATCATAGAATGACTTCAGAAGCTATCTGAAACACAAAACGAAACAGATGAGTCTTGAATACCTTGGGGTTTGATTGAGGATCGAAGAGGACAACAAGAAGTCCGAGAAGGCTAGCTACAAGACTATGGATTGTAAGGCCAACATCGTCGAGGGTGGAAAGGGTAGCAAAAAGAGAAAAAACAGTGGAGCTGATTCTTCCCAAGCTAACAAGAAGTTCAAGGGGAAGAGCTACAACTGTGGAAAAAACGGTCATATGGCAAAGGACTGTAGAAATAAGAAGTCTCATGATAAATGCAAGAAAAAGAAAAATGAGGCCCATGTCACTGAAGATAAGCAGCTAACTGATGAGATCTCATATATGAACCTTTCAACAGTTGTAACAGAAGCCAATTTGGTTGGGAATCCGAGAGAATAATGGGTAGACAGTGGGGCTACTCGTCATATCTGTGCTGATAGCAAGGTATTTTCCTAATATCAGAAGTTCGATGGTGGCGATCATCTGACAATGGGAAACTCGTCTACCTCTAGAGTGGTTGGACAAGGCACAGTGGTTCTGAAGATGACATCCAGAAATGAGCTTACATTGAAGAATGTTCTGCATGTTCCTGATATTCGGAAGAACTTAGTCTCGGGCTCTCTCCTTAGCAAGAATGACTTTAAGCTTGTATTTATTTCTGACAAGTTTGTATTGACCAAGAATGATGTTTATGTAGGAAACTGATACCTCACTGAGGGCCTTTTCAAATTCAATGTAATGACTGTCAATCGACACCGTGCTAATAATAAAGCTACAACTTCCGTTTATATTATTGAGTCACAAAATATATGGCATGAGAGGTTAGGACATGTTAATTATGATACAATGCGTAAACTAATTAACATGGACCTTATACCTAAATTTGCAATTGATAACCAACATAAATGTGAGGCATGTGTTGAAGCAAAATTGCATAGAACATCATTTCATTCCATAGAACGAAGTTCTGAACCTTGGAACTTGTACACTCTGATGTGTGTGATATGAATATTATGCAAATAAGAGGCGGTAAATAGTACATTGTCACTTTTTTATCGATGATAGCACAAGATTATGTTATGTGTATTTGCTAAAGAGCAAAGATGAAGCTATTGAGAGCTTTATGCACTATAAGAACGAAGTTGAAAATCAACTTGGCAAGAAAATCAAAAGAATCAGAAGTGATAGATGTGGTGAATATGTGTCACCATTTGGTGAATATTATTCTAATCATGGAATTATTCATGAAACTACTGCTCCTTATTCGACTCAACAAAACGGGATTGATAAGCGCAAAAACCGAACATTGAAGGAAATGATGAAAAATATGTTGACAAGCTCTGGTTTACCCCAGAACATGTGGGGGGAAGCCTTGTTTTCCGCCAACTACGTTCTGAACAAGCTACCTCACAGAAGATTGGACAAGACATCATATGAGTTATGGAAATGTCATGTACTTTCCTACAAATATCTGAAAGTGTGGGGGTGTCTTGCCAAAGTAATGGTTCCTAAACATAAGAAGGTTAGAATTTGACCCAAAACTGTTGATTGTATATTCATTGGATATGCTCGCAATAGTAGTGCGTATCAATTCTTGGTATATAAGTCTGAGATTCCTGACATCAATCCGAATATGATAATTGAGTCAATGAATGCGACATTTTTTGAAGAGACATTTCCTTGTAAGGAAAAACAATGAACAAAGTCTCTCAAAAGAACTATTGATACTGTCAATGACAATGATCAGGTTATCCAAGAGTCAGATCAACATGGAAATGTTGAGGCAATTGAACCTAGACGTAGCAAAAGAGCTAGAACGACTAAGTCATTTGGACCCGATTTTCTGACATATTTGTTAGAAAATGAGCCTCAAAGCTATAAATAAGTAATGTCTTCGTCAGAGGCACCTTTGTGGAAAGAGACTATCAATAGTGAGATTGATTCTATCATACAAAACCATACTTGAGATTTGGTTGATCTTCCTCCAGGTTGTAAGCCACTGGGCTACAAATGGATATTCAAACCAAAGATGAAACCAGATGAATCAATAGATAAGTACAAGGCAAGGCTTGTCATAAAAGGTTATAGATAAAAAGAATGTCTTGATTATTTTGACACATATTCACCAGTGACTTGTATCACGTCAATAAGAATGCTCATAGCCATAGCAGCTATATTTAGTCTTGAAATACATCAAATGAATGTAAAGATGACATTCTTAAATGGTGAACTAGATGAAGAGATTTACATGGAACAACCAAAAGGTTTCAATATTTCTGGACAAGAACAGAAGGTGTGCAAACGTGTAAAATCCTTATACGGATTAAAACAAGTACCTAAGCAATAACATGAAAAATTTGACAAAGAGATGTTGTCAAGTGAATTCAAAATCAATGAGTGTGATAAGTGTGTGTACATCAAATCAACTCAAAAATGATATGTCATTGTGTGTCTCTACGTAGATGATATGCTGATAATTTGTAGTAATCATGAGATGATTCAGTCTACCAAGAAAGTGTTGACCAATAAATTTGATATGAATGATTTAAGAGTAGCTGATGTAATCTTAGGAATTAAGATTTCCAGAATATCATAAGGGTATTTATTATCTCAGACTCACTATGTTGAGAAGATACTTGAGAAATATAATAAAGAAGATCTAAATATGGCTAGAACTCATGTCGAACTAACTCTTCATTTATCAACGAATACTGGCTCAAAGGTATCGCAACTAGAGTATTCGAGAATCATCAGAAGTCTGATGTATCTCACCAATTGCACAAGACCTGATATCACTCAAGCTGTAAACAGGCTTAGCAGATATACGAGAAATCCATGACATAACTACTGGAAAGCCATAGTAAGAGTTTTGAGGTATATGAGAGAAACTTCAAAATATGGTCTGCATAACACGAGATATCCTGCTGTTCCAGAGGGATACAGCGATGTTGCTAACTGGATATCTGATACAGTGGATTCCAAATCTACGAGTAGATTTGTTTTCACACTTGGTGGTGGAGCCATGTTATGGAAATCCTCGAGGCGAACATATATTGCCCAGTCTACTATGGAATTGAAGTTCACAGCATTAGACAAAACAACGGAAGAAGCGTAATGACTTCGAAATTTCTTGGATGATATTCCAAAATGGCCCAAACTGTTGCCAGCGACAAGCATACATTATGATAGTAGATCGGCTATTGGGAGAGCCCAAAATATAATGTATAATGTTAAGTCTCGACACAATCGTCGTAGACATAATATTGTAGACATTGTATTTTTTGCATGAGCCCGATGATAAGCCTCGTATGGAGGCACTACCTGAAAAATTGCGTAAAGTGAATTCCAAAAGGAAGGAAAACCTCTAAAATTAACACCTCATCGAATTCGAACTCACTAGCCAGCCTCAGATTCGCTCACTCAGCCTCTGCCTCAAACCTTAGCATCGGACCCGCCATGCAGCCCATGCAACTGGCCCATGCAGCCCACACAATCTGACCATGCAGCCCACACATAATCTTCCTAAATACGATAAAATGTCCTTAGTCATGAGAGCATCAACACTTTCCAATTTAATGAGATTTTTGGGATCCCATCCTTACCAATTTAACAAGATTTGAGATCTTCTCATCACCAAATTTATAAGATTTTATTCCTAAAATAATTTGATAATATATTTCCCAAATAAACATGATTTGTTTCCCTATTTGGAGATCCCTTCAAATCATTATAAAAGGAACCAAGTCATCATCAAAGGGAGGGAGCTCTCTTCTTCTTCTTTGGGGGGATCACCGAAAAAATAACAGGAAAAAAATGAGAGAATCACCAAAAAAATAACAGGGGGAGCTCTCTTCTTCTTATTTGGAGGGATCACCGAAAAATAAAAGGAAAAAATGGAGAGAATCACCGAAAAAAAAAACAACAGGGGAGGCTTTTTTCTTCTTCTTTGGGGGAATCAATGAAAAAACAACAAAAAAAGAAAAAAAAAACAACGGAAAAAACAGAAAAAAGAAGACCGAAAAATCAGAAAAATGAGAAAAAATGAGAATCATCGAAAGTGGGAGAAAACCAGAAAAAAAAAAACAAAACAACGTGAAAAACAGTGTGAGAAGAAACCAATAACCAGCAACATGAACCATTGAGCATAAACGGCGAGCAGAAACCGTGAACCAGCGAGCAGAAATCGTGAACCAGTAAGCAGAAATCGTGAACCAGTGAGCTGAAACAGTGAACCCTTACCATATTTATTTTCATAGTTTCGGGCGCTGCATGCTTGGCTGGACGTGAAAAACGTCCAGCCGGGTATGCGAAGTCCTACATCAAAAATGACCAAATCTATGGCCACATTTCTTCTTTGGCATTTTATTATTACTTTTTTTATCTATTTATTCACTTTTATTGTTATTTTAATATTTCGCCTTTATTTTGTTTATGTTTGTTCATGATTATACGTATATGCATTGTTATATTATTTCACGTCTATTTTTATGTCCGTTTACATTGCATTGATGATTATGTGTGTTATTATCCCTTGCGGTATATCAGATGGAAACCCAGAAGTAAATTCTGTAGCCGAATCCGAATGGACGGTAGTGCGGTATGTACTTGAGATACAACTCCATGTGCCACTCGAGAAATACTCATATATGCGTGATTGACCACTTTTTTGTTTGCCGCTTATGTTAATGAATCATTTGCTTTTGAATTGTTTCCTTTATGTTATGATCATTATTATTTCCATAGCCCATCACACACGATTGTTTGTTATTGATGCTTTTCTTGCTTTTGGTTGTTTATTATAATTTTCATTATCGCATCTCGTATTTCTTAATTTAATATGCTTTTGGAATCTCGTTATTATGATTATTATTTTGGTTGGGTATGTTATTACATTTTTTATACGCTTTTATGCATGAATTGCATTAAGACTTGACTATACCATTGTGTGAACCCATACATTATACTGGCATAAGTAAGGGACCATTCCGAACCCAATGGTTTGAGGTCTTCCCTTGCTAGGTGTGAGTGCGGCCTTAAATCTTTCCCAGTTCACACTGGGTGGCGACTCTTTCATTCTCCGGTTTAGTCCCCCGCGGGCTAATTCGTACTCTCTACGAGCTGCGAGCCCAACAGTGTCGTGGTCGCTGAATATTATAGGCATAGTGGTAAACCCTGTTTCACTCCTACCGATGGCGACACCACTAGGGATAGAGAATCGGCCCCGAAATAATGCCTTGTAGTGTCCGTGGCTTTGGCTTTGGTTAACCAAGTCTCATATATTTTGCATACCCTTCTTACCCTCGATGGCGTCATGTATCGTAAAGTCGCTTTCACTTAAGGTGGCGGATCGTTATGTGATGATAACCATCACTCGTTGGCACGTACCCTAGGGTATGAAAAAAGCGTGCTCACTTGGTCGCTCGAACCATTGAGTTAGGAGACCTAGTTATGTGCAACCATTCGCCAATGAGAGCCTTATCCATACCCTTGTAAGCCCACATACGAACCATAGTTATGTATCCTATAGAAGCTACCCCCATGCTTGTGTTTGGGCCCATTATCATTTGGATCCATTTGGGCTTCTCATCATAGGATACGAACTTGTTGGGCCACTTAAACTGGAACGAGTTTATATCTTATGATAGTTGGGCCAAAAGTTTTCAAAGTGACGATGGGCCACCTTGTGTTTGGGCCTCCTATCATTTGAAGTTATTTAGCCACCTTATCGCAAAAGTATAAACCTATTGGGCCTTTTCAACTGGGACAAGTTTACACCTCGCGATAATATGATTGAACGCTTTAAAATGATAACGGGCCAACTTGTATGAAAACCTTGATGGGCTTAGAAGTTCCAAACATGATCCGAATATGCCAGATGCATGAGTCCGATATCTGCACTGGCTTTCATCCAGGAAGGGTACGCCTTGTTATGTCATATTTGTATACTTTTGGATATATCCAAGTCCGTCTCCACCACAACCGTGATTACCGAGGGCCTACTTCTTCATTTCTAGACAATGGCACGATCCTCATAATAGGCTTAGTCAATCTTTTAAATGGGCGGTCTTTGTCTTTTATTGATGAAAAGAGACTAAGGTAGCCAGGGTTCACCCATGTAGCGTAGGAGAGAACGATTTTGTGTACTCCATATTGGTGCATAAAATGAGTCATACCTAGGGCAGAAATGGACTTACCATGGGTGCGGGAGGAATAAGGTCGGAAGGGTATATGCTGTTTTGATAACCACATGCATCTCATGCATCGCATGCATACACGCATCATGCTGACCCCTTCTCTTAAAAGCAATCATAGATATCTGTTGGGTTAGAGAATAAAGAAGACTTGTTAAAAAAAGGTTAGCAAGCATGGATGCGTCAGGCAGCGAATGTTCCTACATGGATCAATTGGAGACCAACATCACCAAAATTACCGAGCAACTACAAGCTTTGACCGACGCTGTGGCCAATTTGACAGTACCCCACACAATATGAACTGAAAACAACGAGGATGGATGGCGTGAGGAGCCCCCGAATAGGGTGAGCAAAGAAATCCCTATTTTTGATGATGACATGGCTGAGTATGCCACGGGAAGGGTAGCCGGGCCCCATGCAGAGTTACAGAGACTCAAAGAACAAGTAGAGTCAGTTACCCGCAAGATGAAAGGAAAACATGAAGATCTATTAGACTATGATGCGATGACGTTTGAAGAACAGCTGCCTCCCCAGTTTAAGATGTCTAACATGACCAAGTTCAACGGAAACAGAGATCCCATGGTCCATCTCTGACAATATGTTTCAGTGATGAGTTCAATGGGTTTGTCGAAGCGCCATGTGCATAAGATGTTCAGGATGTCACTGGAAGGGGCACCCGTAGTATGGTATCATGGCCCGGAGAGAAAGGTCAGGGATGACTGGAGGGCATTAGTAGAGGCCTTCCTGAACCAATATGTCACAGACATGGAGATAGACTTGTCGCTTCGTGACCTAGAAAATACCAAACAGAAGCTAGAAGAAAACTTAAAAGATTATGTGGATCGCTGGAGAAGCCAGCTCTTAAAGATGCAGACACGGCCCTCAGAGAATGACCAGATTAAGATGATCATTAAGGGCACCAAGACCTCAATTTATAACAAACTGGGAAATATGACCTCCATGATTAGTGACTTTCGACAGTTAAGAGAAACTGTCATGGATATAGAGGAAAAGAAAGCAGATAACAGGAAGTTTTACAACCGAAATAGAAAGACCATTGGGGGGCCTTCAGGGACTAAGCTCGCTCCTACTGAGGTCGCCGCCATCAGAAACATGCGATTCTCCAATTTTGGTAGACCTTTGTCAAAGGTGTTTGAAAAGCTGAAGAGGCAAGGGCTCCTAAAACCCTTAGAACTTATACCACTTCCAAACCCTATGCCATGCCACCTCGACCTAAACCTATATTTTCACTTCCATCAGCAAAAAGGCCACGAAACTGACAATTGCACCCGCCTTAGGCATGAGATCCAAGACCTCATCGACACCCATAATATATCCGACCAAGAAAAGGAACAACCCAACACACACGGAAACCCTCTACCAAACTACCACTCCGTTCCACCACCCACATATATGATCAACTCCGGCCTGCCCGAAAGCTTTGTCCTCCAAACTCTCAACCACCAAGTTTCTTGCATGGGGATATGTGATAGCAGCAGTGAAGATGAAATCGAGCAGGGGAGAGATTTCTGGGAAAACTTCTCGAGCAGTGACGGAGATGAGGTAAATGGGATGACTCACAGTGGATGTTTTTACAGTGATGTAACGGAGAAAGGCAAAGAAGTGCTAAAAGAAGACCAATAGGTGACGGAGAATACGGATAACACCAAAATGGATACTGTGTTGCGTCAATTGAAGAAGACACAGGCACATGTGAGCATATGGGAGTTATTATGCGCCTCTCAAGAGCACGGGCGTGCCATGGTAGAAGCTCTAAGCAAGATAATGGTACCTGAAGATGCAAACCCAATGATGTTCGTAGGGTCGGTACAGAAATAGGGTAAGCAGATGATAACATTCTCTGAAGAAGAACTCCCAATGGAGGGGAGGAATCACAACAAGCAACTATTCATAAAAGCGGAAGTAAGAGGCAAGAAGACATATTGTGTGATGGTGGATGATGGCTCATCTATTAATGTGTGCCCTTTGAAGATTCTGTCAAGGTTGGGTATGCGGACAACAGATTTAAGCCCCTCCAGCATGACTATCAAATCATACGACGATAGCAAACGGGGAGTCGAAGGTACTTTCGTCACAATAGTCAAAGTGGGCTCGATAGAAGACGAGGTGGAGTTCACATTGCTTGATATTCTAGCTACATTTGCTCTATTATTGGGGAGGCCTTGGTTTCATAGACTTGGGGGCGTGCCATCCACTTTGCACCAGGTTATTAAGTTCCCACATAGAGAGGAAGTCATCACTATTATGGCTGAATTAGACAATGTTGTGGCTTCCTTAGACATACAGCCTTTCACAAGGTTCCAAGTGGCGGCAAACTTTGAAGAATGGGTGGACCCTAAAGTGGCTAGAATCATGGAAAGAATGAAATATAAGCCGGGCAGAGGTTTGAGTGCTAGAGGCCATGGAATAAGAGCACTACCATATTTCAAGGGAAAGACCACTAAGAGAGGATTGGGTTGTGAATCCGATGGGAATGAGCCGAAGACCAAGAAAAATGGATGAATCTGATGGAATACTTTATGAAAGCCACATGGTATCAAGGGGAGCCTGAACCCATAGAAGTCAATGGGATCATAGTACCAGGATTCGAGATCTTCAAGGATGTGATGGGTAAAGAACCATAGGCAGAGGAAGTTGTAAAAGAGGAAGATACATGGGAAGAGGAACTACTGCAGTTGGAGAATCTGACGGTCAAAGAAAGCAAGAAGACGGAAGAAGACAAGACTACAAATTATGAAGATGTTTATTTTCCTGACTTATTTGATTGTAATCATGCATTTATTAATAATAAAGACATTGACTTTGCTTATTTATTCGAGTCTTTTCCCGTTAGTCTGCATCATAACATGCATGACATGAGTATATTTGACACTGACTCAATAAAGACAAATGCATTTAATCTTGGTACATGTGAAAACCCCAAGGAAATTTCAATTGCAAGTGAGGTTACCTCTTATGAACGAAAAGAATTAGAGAGAATATTAATAAAATATGCAAAAATATTCGCCTGGTTCTATGAAGACATGCCAGGAGTAGACAGGGGTATTGCCCAGCACATGATACCAACTTATCCAAACATGAGACCAGTAAAACAGAAGCTCCGAAGAATGAAGCCATAATTGGCCAAAAAGGTTAGGGAAGAAGTCAATAAGCAGATAAATGTGGGGTTCTTAGAGGTGGTGAAGTACCCCGAGTGATTAGCCAACATTGTGCCAGTACCAAAGAATGATGGAAATGTCAGAATGTGCGTAGATTATAGAGACCTCAACAAAGCTTGCACAAAAGATGATTTTCCTCTACCTCATATAGACGTGTTGGTTGATAGCGTGGCTCTATCTGCTATGTACTCGTTCATGGATGGATTCTCAGGATATAACCATGTCTTCATGGCCGAAGAAGACAATCATAAGACTGCCTCCATCACTGAGTGGGGCATATATTGTTACAAGGTGATGTCGTTTGGACTTAAAAATAGGGGAGCCACTTATCAATGAATGGCCACTACATTATTCCACGACTTGATGCATAAAGAGATTGAGGTATACGTGGATGACATGATGGTTAAATCAGAGATGAGGGCCGGGCATATAGAAGCGCTGGAGAAATTCCTTCAAAAGGTCGATAAGTACAACCTACGACTCAATCCCAAGAAGTGTGTGTTTGGGGTAACATCCGAGAAGTTGTTGGGGCATATGGTAGGAATGTGAGAGATAGAAGTGGACCCTGAAAAGATCAAGGCAATTATCGAGATGCCCGCACCGAAGATAGAAAAGGAAGTTAGAGCTTTTCTCGGGAAAATCTAGTATATCAGTCGATTCATTACCAAGCTGACATTAGTATGTGAGCCCATCTTCAAACTATTGAGGAAGGACCAGCCTGTGTAGTGAAATAGGCAATGTCAAGAAGCTTTTGACAAAATCAAAGAATACTTGCTTAAACCGCCCGTCTTGAAACCCTCAAGGCCGGGCAAACCCTTGATGTTGTATTTGGCCATAGAACTCGAAGCGCTGGGGGCGATGATGGTACATGCAGATGAGATAGTGGTGGAACATGCAGTTTACTACCTCAGTAAGAAGATGCTTCCGTATGAAGCCCGCTATCAAGAGGTGGAAAAGATCCGTTTGGCGGTGATATGGGCTTCTCGAAAGTTGCGTCATTACTTCCAATCCTACAAGATACAAGTGGTAGCAAAGGAGAATCCCCTAAAGTATTTGCAGTCAGTACCCTCACTGGTAGGGAAGTTGGGCAGATGGTTGGTGTTGCTGACAGAGTTTGATATAAAATACCTCACCTCTAGGGTAATCAAAGGGCGAGCCGTATCAGAATTCCTGGCATTAAAACCCATATAAGGAGATCAATATAAGTTCGAATTACCAGACGATGGGGTTCAAGCCATAACGGTCCAGGGGTGGAAAATGTATTTCGATGGGGCGGTGAATTACAAAAGAGCTGGAATATGAATTGTGATAGTAACCTCTGAAGGAGAAACCCTACCTATGGCCAAAAGGTTGACGTTCGGAGTAACCAACAACATGGCCGAATATGAAGCATGTGTCTTTGGACTGAAAGCACTAATAGCCCTAGGAGCTAGGGACATAGAAGTTTATGGAGACTCGATGTTGGTAGTTCGACAGATGCGAGGGGAATGGGAATTGAAATATGATCGGTTGAGACCCTACCTAGTCAATCTCAGGAAGTTGGCACAGGCTATCCCCAACTGTAAATTCCAGCACTTGCCACGAGAAGAGAACCAAATGGCGGACTCATTAGCCACCCTAGCTGCAACTTGGGAAAACCTGGAAAAATTGATAATGAGACCCATTGTGCTAATAATAGCTAGCAGACCCAGTTATGAGATCGAGAGAATCTTGGAAGTAGAAGTCGACGATGGGAAGCCGTGGTACTATGACATTCTGCAGTATCTAGAACGTGGAGAATTCCCAGAAGGAGCCGACAAGAAATACAGAATATCCATTCAGAAATTGGCTTCCCAGTATGTGAGTTTGAGGGGAGAGCTGTACAAGAGACAATCCAATGGCGTCCACCTGAGATGTTTAAGAAAACGAGAGGCTCAGAAGGTGATGGAAGAGGTGCAAGCTGGAGTATGTGGATCGCACATGAATGGATTGAATTTTTTCTCGCAAGATAGTGAGATAGGGATTTTACTGGTTGACCATGGAAGCTGACTGCGCAAAGCTGGTGAAGCACTATCACAATTGCCAGGCACACAGAAACTTGAACCATCTGCCGCCTACGGAATTGCACAGATTGTCAAAACCATGGCCTTTCTCAGCGTGGGGTATTGATATGATTGGAGAAATCAGGCCACATGCATCAAATGGACATCGCTTCATAGTAGTGGCAGTAGACTATTTTTCGAAATGGGTGGAGGCCGAGTCATTCCATAATGTTACGGCGAAGCAGATGGCCAAGTTCATAGCCCGTAATATAGTATGTCGATACAGAATGCCACATCACATAGTGACGGACAATAGAGTCCAATTTCAGGGAGAAACAAAAGCGATGTTGCAGAAGTACGTGATAGGGCATCACAAATAATCACCTTACAGGCCACAAGCTAATGGGGCAGTGGAGGCGGCCAACAAAACCATAAAGAAAATATTATCTAAGATGACATAAAGTTATAAGGATTAAGCTGACAAACTGCCATATGCCCTATGAGGGTATAGAACTTCGATGAGAACGGCAACAGAAGCCACACCATATGCTTTGGTTTACGGGATGGAGGCAGTGTTACCAATGAAAATAAAGATACAGTCAATGCGGGTACTAGCAGAGGCAGGATTGCCTGAGCAGGAATGGGCCTCGCAGAAGTTCGAACAGCTAGCATTACTGGATGAGAAAAGGATAAAGGCCTTGTACCACATACAACTATACCAGAAAAGATTGGCCCGAGCATTCAATAAGAAGGTATGTCCCACCAAGATCAGGGAAGGTGATCTAGTGCTCAAGCAGTCAAAGCCACTGATAATGGACCCAATGGGAAAGTTCAGTCCCAATTGGGAAGGGCCCTACCTAGTAAAAAATGTAATGGGGAATAAGGCAGTGAGACTGTCAGATTTGGAAGGGAACGAGTTCACCGAGACCATCAACGTGGACAGACTGAAACAATACTTTGCATAGAAAAGGGAAAGGCTCGTTGGGTTAAAAATTCGCAAAGAACAGCCCCAAGCAAAATATAGAGCATGAGCAAGAAAAATGGTTAATTGTAAAATTCGTGAGGAACAGTTAGCGACAGAGGTATCCTCGCAATGCAGTTCATTATTTCCTACATATGTACTAAGAAGTAATGCAAATGCCTTTATTAAAACAAATGTTCAATATGTTCATAGATTGCATAAATCCCAGCTAACCGGGAAAAATTAGAGTCAAGTAATTACGAATCACGTCTTTTGTTTCTTAGATGCTGGACCGATGTCAGAAGATCTAGGAGAAGGAGCGATGGGAGGCCCCAGGGCAGCAACGGGCCACGTTCTGCGCTGAGACCAATTGGTCTTGAAATAGTCCAAGAGGCGGCGAGACAGGGGCCCACTTGGAAAGTGCGCTGTCCAGGGACAAGGTGATGGAGACACCCATATTGTTGAAGAACCTTGGCGGGAAAATTGAACTAGCGGGAGTATAGACCGGGAAGGGGTATGCAGTGCCCGAGGAAATCAACGGTGACATGACTAAGACACCACCAAGGACACATCCACGTGATGTTTGCAATAGTAAGGAGCAGCAGCCACTCGTGACATTCCGCATAAGGAAGGTCTTTCTTCATTAAGGCCGAGCAAGGTGGTGACAAGGGCCATAAGAAATAAAGACAGGAGCCGGATGAGGAACAATAAGTCTTAACTTCTCTTATAACCAGATCTGAAAAAAAAAAAAGAAAAAAAAAGAAATTTTTTTTAGGTCGCTGAGTTGAAAACCTGAAAAGGCGACTCGGGCAAGATAGAGCAATCCGCTAAGTTGAAAATCTGAAAGGACAGCTTAGGCAAAAGATAGGACGAACCTGCAAGACAAGGGGGCTCCCAAGAAATCGGCTTACATGATGGTGCTTTATCCTATCTAAACCATGAAGCGTCTCGGCTAAGATAACATGGGAGGGATCATGACCACATCGGATTCCCTCGATGATGTGTAATAAATGATAGTCGCCTCTCGTACTATCACAACCCACTAAGAGGTATTGGGCCAAGATACAGAATAAGACTACACTTCTCCAGGGACGGGACCATACCTCTATCCTGGAAGATACACATAAAAGGACCTGTAACTCAATGGACGAAGCACAAGGCATTAGCTTTTCCACATCATCAAGACAACAAAGGAAAGCTTCAGAGGCTTCCCGAGGGTATTGACATTGGAAATGCGAAATCGCCGGAAGGGTAGTAAGAGAAAAATACAAGCCGAGAATGGTAGCAAACTCCTCGGGGAGATGGCATATTTCGAAATCTGGGTATCATAAGACATGATTTTCAGTATCCCAAAAGGTTGAGGCCGCTTTCAAAAAGGCGTAATCCATTTTGACCCGGTGCAGGTAGCAGAGAGCAGAAAGCTGAGCTAGGTCTGGGGATGACCAGTCTACCATCCCGCAAATAAGGGACACAACGAGATCTTGAGCCATAGGACCAAAGAGAACTGAGCAATCACCGGAGGAGAATAGGTAGAAGGAAACTGTAAGCAGGCCACGGGGGTGACCAAAAATTTTTATAGGCAAAGGGCACCAAAGGCCAAAAGGATTCCTAAATAGGTGAAGAAAATCCTCAGACACAAGTAATGCCTAACTAAGGATGACATCAAGCCACTAGGACAAAGAACCCCATCAGAGTAGGGAATGCATCCATGCATACATGCACATATGTCCCATACACACAATTTATTTTTGTTTTGTGTTCGCAGGCTTCGTAAAAAAAAAAAGAAATAGAAAAAGCGGCGAAGAGAGCAACTCCAAGAATGAAGAGGAACCTCATGAATGAGGACGAGCTCCAAGAATGGAGAGGAACTCCAAGAATGGAGATGAAATCCGTGATTGGAGAATAAATCCAAGAATGGAGATGAACCTCGGAAATTAGGACGAACAGCTCCGAGAATGGAGAGGAACCTCAGGAATGAGGACGAGCAACTCCAAGAATGGAGAGGAACCTCGGGAATGAGGACAAGAAACTCCAAGAATAGAAAGGAACAACCTCGGGAATGAGGACGAGCAACTTCAAGAATGGAGGAGAACTCCAAGAATGGAGAGGAACCTCGGAAATGAGGACGAGCAACTACAAGAATTGAGAGGAACCTCGGGAATGAGGAAGAGCAACTCCAAGAATGGAGACGAACTCCGAGAATGGAGAGGAATAGAGCAACCTCGGGAATGGGTACGAAGAACTCCGGGAATGGAGAGGAACTCCGAGAATGGAGAGCAACATCGGGAAAGAGGACGAGCAAAGAGCCTCAATAATGAAGTCGAATCAGGTAAGTAAAAATGCATGCATGACTTTAATAAGGTTGTCACTGTCACACACTGCACAAGCCCCATCAAAGTGGGGGCGACGGTAGACATTGCATTTTTTGCATAAGTACGATGATGAGCCTCGTATGGAGGCACTACCTGAAAATTTGTGGAAGTTGCGGAAAGCGAATGCCGGAAGGAAGGAAAACCTCTAAAATTAGCACCTCATCAGATTCGAACTCACTAGCCAGCCTCAGATTCGCTAGTTAGCCTCTGCCTCAAACTTTAGCTTCGGACCCGCCATGCAGCCCATGCAACTGGCCCATGCAGCCCACATAATCTGACCATGCAGCCTACGCATAATCTTCCTGAATACGATAAAATCTCCTTAGTCATGAGAGCATCAACACTTTCCAAATTAATGAGATTTTTAGGATCTCATCCTTACCAATTTAACAAGATTTGAGATCTCCTCATCACCAAATTTATAAGATTTTATTCCCAAAATAATTTGATAATATATTTCCCAAATAAACATGATTTGTTTCCCTATTTGGAGATCCCTTAAAATCATTATAAAAGGGACCAAGTCATCATCAAATGGATTGAGCTCTCTTCTTCTTCTTTGGGGGGATCACCGAAAAAATAACAGGAAAAATGGAGAGAATCAAAAAAAAAAACAACAGGGGGAGCTCTATTCTTTTTTTTTTTTTTTTGGGATCACCAAAAAAAATAACAGGGAAAAAGGGAGAGAATCACCAAAAAAACAACAAGGGGAGCTCTTTTCTTATTATTTGGGGGAATCACCGAAAAAAAACAACGGAAAAAATAGAAAAAAGAATACCGAAAAATCGGAAAAAGGAGAAAAAGAGAGAATCATCGAAAGAGGGAGAAAACTAGAAAAAAAAAAGTATTGTGAAAAACAGCGTGAGAAGAAACCAGTAACCAGCGGTGTGAACCAGTGAGCAAAAACAACAAGCAGAAACAGCGAGCAGAAATCGTGAACCAGCGAGCAAAAACTGTGAACCAGTGAGTAGAAATCGTGAACCAGTGAGCGGAAACAGCGAAACAACGAACCAAAAATAGCGAAATAGTGAACCAGAAACAGTGAACCAGCAACCAGAAAAAGTGAACCAGCAGCCAGAAACAGCGAACCAGCAGCCAGAAACAGCAAAGCAGCAACCAGAAACATCGAACCAAACCTTGAAACCAAGCTTCGATATTTCCGGCGACGACCTAACGCACTTCCGAGAAATCAACTTAAAAGGTAAGACCTGAGGGCACCCTTACCATATTTATTTTCATAGTTCCGGGCAATGCATGCCTGGCTGGACGTGAAATACGTCCAACCAGGTATGCGAAGTCCTACATAAAAAATGGCCAAATCTCTGGCCACATTTCTTCTTTGGCATTTTGTTATTTACTTTTTATATATTTATTCACTTTTATTGTTATTTTATTATTTCACCTTTATTTTGTTTATGTTTGTTCATGATTATACATATATGCATTGTTATATTATTTCGCGTCTATTTTTATGTCCGTTTACATTGCATTGATGATTATGTGTGTTATTATCCCTTGCGGTATATCGGATGGAAACCCAGTCGTAAATTCCGTAGCCAAATCCGAATGGACGGTAGTGCGGTCTGTACTTGGGATATAACTCCATGTGCCACTCGAGAAATACTCATATATGCGTGATTGACCCCCCTTTTTGTTTGCCGTTTATCTTAATGAATAATTTGCTTTTGAATTATTTCCTTTATGTTATGATCATTATTATTTCCATAACCCATCACGCATGATTGTTTGTTATTGACACTTATTATTGACGCTTTTCTTGCTTTTGGTTGTTTATTATAATTTTCATTATCGCATCTCGTATTTCTTAATTTAATATGCTTTTGGAATCACATTATTATGATTATTATTTTGGTTGGGTATGTTATTACATTTTTTATACGCTTTTATGCATGAATTGCATTAAGACTTGACTATATCATTATGTGAACCCGTACATTATACTGGCATAAGTAAGAGACCATTCCGAACCCAACGGTTGGAGGTCTTCCATTGCGATGGGTGAGTGCGGCCTTAAATCTTTCCCAGTTCACACTGGGTGGCGACTCCTTCATTCTCCGGTTTAGTCCACCGCGGGCTAATACGTACTCTCTACGGGCTGCGAGCCTAACAATGTCGTGGTCGCCGAACATCATAGACATAGTGGTAAACCCCGCTTCGCTCCTACAGATACCATACGGTAACTACTCTCAAGTGGCATAATATAGATCGATTATGTGAAATCAAAGGAAAACCTAGCGGATCCACTTACTAAAGGTTTACCTAGAGAGCAAGTTGAGAAGTCATCGAAGGGAATGGGCTTGAAGCCTATAAATTAAGAATTGTCACTGTGGAAACCCAACCTAGCTGACCGGAGATCCCAAGATCTAGGTTCAAAATGGACAACTGAAACTTTGTGTAATTCAAAACAAGCACTGTAGAGTTTTATACTCTTTCCCATTCCGATAATGACGCAGAGTGCTGTCTGTCAAGGATAGGATAAGCTAAGGCTTTTAATGATCACTATATTAGGAGAAGAGTCCTAATGAGGGTAAAAACAGATTACCTCTTTATAGTAAATCACATATTTCAAGTAAAAAATGATATCGCTTTCATGGGATTTTACAGGCTGACTTCCCTAAAGTGCTTGATGAATCCAAGACCAATGTTCATGGCTGAAATGAACACAACTGTAGAACGGAAAATGGTCGAAATAAATATGTGTGTTGGCAATTGTCTTGGTTTACATCAACGGCAGAACAATTCAAGACTATGGATCACTGGTTTGCCAAGTAAATCCAATTGTCATTCACTAGGAAAGGTTCAAGGCGAAAGCTACCTATTTCGATGCAGTTTTATTTCACGTAAACTCTCTCTAGTGTCTGCATTAATATTTAGAGAATTGTAGGGGATTATTGTAAATTCTCTAAATATAGAGTATGGATGAAGGACAGTCATGTCCATTGAGTAGTGCCCTATGGGACAGACACAAACATGTAGGGACATATCCTCTAAATTAGAAAAACACATTTCTAGACTCCAAATGGTACATGGAAGGGGTATAACCCTTAGAAGGGTTACACCCCAAACCAAAGGGTGCCCTTAAGGCACCCTTCCATGCCTATATATATGAGCCTTCTTGTTCATTTTAAAAATCTAGAAGTGAAGTCACAAACATTTGTCTTAGAGAGTCTTTTTCTTTTAAAGAGAGTTTCCACCATTGTCCTAGTTCGAGATCTTGTTAAAGGAGTGTCCCTTCAACAAGAAGCATCCAAGGAATCCTGAGAGAACATTAGCCACATAGCATCCGTAGAGCACCGAGACGGAGGCTAATAAGTTCTTAAGGACATTGATATCTCGACTTTGATTTCGTTTTCAGTGTCTTCAACATCTTCCAGGTTTTTCTTTATTCTCTAAATTTTAGGATTTATGTTTAATATTAGCATGTTAGTGTAGATTTGATTTCATGATTGTGTTCTGGTTTTTGATTCGTTTGATGCATGTTGATTCGTTTAATGACACAAAAATAGACAACATAAAATTATCATTTGTGCAATTGTTGGGAATTCTGATAAGGTTTCAATGACGAATACTTCTAAAACACTTATATTGAGCATCAAAAATCTCAAATGCTCCATTAAATTGCAAGTGAAACACGGACACCTTTATTATAATCTTCATCTCATCTAGAAATCTGTCTCTGTAAACCGAACAAATACTTCTAATGCCAATTAAGTTGTTTACACTAAGGGTTAGATTGGTAGTTTTGGTTGCTTAATTCTTTAACACTTTTGAACTTATTGTAATTTCCAAAATTGGTTTATAAACTTTCTTGTACAACTTGAAGTGGCAGGTTTAATGGTAAGGGGATGGAGGTATTCCAATACTGGAGCGTCTTCCAGAACGGCTCAAATATGTACTGGAGGTTTGTATTGGAGCCGCCCCAGACTCGGACGGTAAAGATAGATAAATTATTGAACAGTGAAAATATTTCATGGAAATAAATACTTGGGACATGTAATATTTTTCAATCAACTATTTTCTTGAAGGTCACGTAAACCGCCACATTATTGTCAAAATTATACGTGTACCATTATATAAAAAAAAAAAAAAAAAAAAAAAAAAAAAAAAAAAAAAAAAATTTACGTGTACCATTATTGTCAAAATATCCTCTTAGATTCAAAACCTCTCCACTTTTAAGGTAAATAATTTACTTCAGCATCAGACTTGCTATGCCAACTCACAAAAAATTGGCTGAATGATAAAATTTGAAAAGTTAGATGGTGCAAAGTAATTTTCATAATTCTTTAGTTTACTGGTGGCTATATGAACTTTCGATATAAGTGTACTGGTTCCTTGATAATATCTTATTTATAAATTGTTAAAATATGAACAAAATCAAACAAAGTCTTTCCTATTAGGTGATGTTGGTTATATGAATCTTTTGATGTCATTGTCTTCTATCCGAAATTATTATTTCATTAAACTCAGTAAAATTTATGTCTTTTATGATTTTCTATTTATGTCAACTTAAGTCTTTCTCAACCCCACTTGACATATGATAATGTCATTTGCTATCATTTTCTCACCGGAATACTTAGAAATCTATGTTAGAAATGTCCAAATCATCTTCTTCTAAATCGGTGCTACACACCAACATTCTTTATAATTTCTTTATTTCTAATTATGTTTTTCATAGTCCACCCACACCTCCATCTAATTCTAAACATTTTCAGCTAAAAGCATGAATTTTTTTTAAAAAAAAATTTCATTGCTATTTTTTTTTCACTGCTGTTAGTCTTCTAAAAAGTGAATGATGATGTGTAATAACAAACTTTTAATTTGTTCACTACCAGAGTATGATGGATGAAAGGTTTTTGTTAAGCAGTTTAATAGTTTACTCGCCATAGCAATTGTTTGGTAAACGTGATTATTGCATCAGAAAGTTAATTTAATTTCGCAAATAAACTGATTTTTGGTAAAAGAATAAAATGAATGTTTAAAGACTAAAGAGATTTAAACAAAATAAAATATCACTTAAAGTGGTTGTAAATTATTAAAATGGATTGTCAATTGGCCCGATGTTGCCAGCATTTTAAGCCCACATAACTTGGGTTTCTCAGCAACAGGCAATTTTAACCCCACCAAACCAAGACATAACAAAAGGTAAAGAGGAGCTTTTGCTAGCCCGAAATTAATTCGACTCTTTTTCAACATATTTTATTATGATAAGTTTTATTTCGTAATAAGCTTTCTATAAAATCAGTCATGTTATGTCACATTACATACATATGTTACTTATATATAATATTGTTCTTATACAAATATCTCCACCTTATTAACATCCTAACAGAGTTAAAAGTCAAAAACAAAAAATTACAAATTTCAATGTATTGATAGTCAAAAAGATAATTAATTGGAGTTCATGTTTATATATATATATATATATATATATAAGAGTATATATCAAGTTAAAAAACAAGAAAAAACTGCATTATAGTGTGTGTAATTCCAATTTCTTAATTAATATCTACAAATTTTGTCAAAATTTTGGGTTTTAAGTGCCAGTTTATTTATTTAAATTATGTAATTCCATTATAGAACAGAATAAATCATTATCATCTCACTCTCTCGTATCAAAATTTAAAAATATTGAAGTTACGGCCATTTTTTGCTTTGCCGATAACATTAGAGATTTGTTTGAGCTGAGGATGGTGATATAAGGAATCTAATCGGTATGGTGTTGTGGTGATTGAAGGTTTTGGGGGTGAATTAGAGTGGAAGTTTAGGGCTTTTCAGGGCGGACTTCACTGGATGGTCAAGATCCTTAGGTGAGGAGTCTAAGGAAAAGGAACTATAAAAGGGGCTTACATTGATTGAAGTGAGGATCTCTGTGGCCTGTGGGACTTACATAACACTCAGGGTAGCGTCTTTGGTATTTATATTTGGAGAGATTAAGGCCAAAAGGGTATTTATATTTGGAGAGATTAAGGCCATATGATGCTTTTGGGGGCGCTCTCCAAGTACTCATTAGAGATAGAGAGTAGAGACGCTCATTGTCATGGAGCTAAGTGCAAATAAGTTCCCAGATTATAAATAAGTCAAAAATCTAAATAAAATAATTTATTTATTAAACAGTTTAAGAAATAAGCTATTACGGGAGTTTCCCATACAAAATCATAAATAAACATCATAAAAATATTTTCTATGTACTTGGTCATTCTCTGGATTCTCAAGTCAAGATGAAGAATAAGGCTTATATGGAGACACCCTAGGCACCTAGGGGATTTAATAGAGGGGCATAATGATGTTTTCCATGGAGGAGGTAATAACTTAGAGCTTAAGTGTTAAATAGTGGCTTCAAATTAACCAAATTTCCACTAAATTTATTTTCAATCTAGCAATATTAATCAATCCAAGATTCTTAAAGTCTCACCACACTCAAAAACACTCAAGAGTAATTCTAGGTTTCTATAAAGTGGTATAGAAATTCTAAAATGACAACTTTCATTTCCTTGATCAAATTGAACACAAATAACAATTATTAAGTTCACATAATCAACACAAATGCAATAAATTTTCCCAACAACCAAAAACCCAAATTCAAGAGAGGGAAAAAAATAAAATACATCACATGTATTATCAAAAATCAAAAAGAAATAATTTCCAAGCTCAAAGATTAATAAACTTACCTTAAACTTTAAAAATCTTCAAGATTTTTATTTGATTTTTTGATCTCTCCTAGATTTTGTTCTCTCTTTTGTTGTTGTTGAAGAAATGAGAATAGTACCATTTCCCTTTGTTAGCAGAATATAACAAGTTAGTGAGAGAGAGAAAATTAATTTTATTTAAAAATAATAATTTGAAAGAAATATCTCAACCCACTAATAATCCGAACAAAACATGATGTTAACATTATAAAGCATCTTACACATGTCTTGTACATGTGAATTTATATACTTAATAATTCCATATACATTTATTTAATAAATTAATTAATTAACAATTTAATTAATTAATCCATTTAATCAAATGTATAATATATTTTTATATTTACAATAAATGTTAAAATACATATAAGATTGACATATGTTCCAAAAAAATATTCGATAATTAATTAATAAGTATCTAATCAAATTATGTATCTAATACACATACATATTAATTTAGGAAATTACTGAATACCCCGCATGTGTAATTTTTCATTTAACCGTTAAACGATTTCTGAATAATCAATATTATTCGTTGTAAGTCGCCATAGTGCTCTACAAGTATTTTTGATTATGTGAGACTTTTTAAATTCAGGTATATCTATCACGAGATCAAATCCCGTGTCCATTATCTACCCACTCATAAATTATGACGACCACAAATATTTTCACTGAACCATACAAGTTGAAATCTTCGCATACGTATAATCATTCAGTCATAGGTATCCGGATAAATACCAGAGACATAGATATAATCGTTAAATCTCATAAGGTATTATCTCATCGACGTATAGATTCACGATTTCTCAATAACACTCGGAACTCATTTCCGAGTGTACCATGGCCATGGATTTGATAAATCGCAATACACAGACTGACAGATCCTCTCTGGACACATCACCAGATATCATGAGCATCAATCCACACCCAACGAACAGGCGGAGGTCTAACCCAAAAAGGTCACAGACGTTACTCTCATCAAAGTTTGGATGATAACTCATATATCCACTGTGGTATCTCAAGTCAAAGGACCACTATGCTACTCAACTCGTGAATATTCCTATTGATGCAAGCGTACCATCTATTATGAATCTTCCGTGTCGTTCAGTGCTCATCCGCTATGAACACTACATATCTATACGAGTCTCCCTAGACTCGTGGTGACTGAGATAAACCACCGGAATCTAATATTCCGATATACGACATGTATCGGTCTTCCGGGTTTATTTTCGGACCAAGAATGTAAACATTGACCATGAACTGTTTAAGAATGATATTGTTACAACATTTCCCAATATCAATTGCGACGTTTTTGCAATTACGTTATAACTTAATCATTTTTAGGTCTAATACGTCTTTACCATTTCTAATATAAAATATTGACGAAACTGTAAATTTTATTCATAATGAAATATTGTTCATACACATATTTACAAGGAAATACATCAGAAATTGGCACGCCAAGTACCAACTCCAACACTTCTAATTAGGGTAAAATAAAGATTTCATATGTGGACCATTTTGATATTTTCCTTGATTAATTAGCTTGGAGGATAAGTATGAAGGTGAATATCTTTGAGACTCCTCTTGGATATAGGACAATCATGATGAGATACAAGTGCCCCAATCCTTCCTAGAAGTGCTCCGGGAGAATGAGGCAGCCCCATTCCATAGTCCACCTCCGCATTTTCTCAAAATTAAAGGGAAATTTGATGAAATTCCCTTTTTAGGACACATGTCAACCTCTAATTAACCCTAGCAAACTTCACCTCCAACCATAATCTACTAAAAATAATTGTATTTAATAAATATTAATAAATACGCAACCATGTAACGACGATTTTTAAACATGCAAGTTAAGTTCAACTTTGGTCATTTTTTTCTTTTTTTAAGATACACAGTCAATGGATGGTGGTGCTGATTCAAAAATATTGCAATTGGGGTTCAAGGGACTATAGTATAAATCGGTACGATCTGGACCATTGGATTTTGATCCAACAATCAAGATTTGGAGAGAGAAATTATTTGTTTCATTTTTTACGATCCCGGCTCGTCGCTTCTTT
The DNA here is from genome assembly GCA_019454045.1 of Zanthoxylum bungeanum. Lineage (NCBI taxonomy): Eukaryota > Viridiplantae > Streptophyta > Magnoliopsida > Sapindales > Rutaceae > Zanthoxylum > Zanthoxylum bungeanum. The sequence goes on along the minus strand of SKCR01038569.1, from coordinate 5,468 downwards.
TACGGCCCGAGCCACCCGTCAAATCGAAACTCTCGAAGAGCACTACAAGTTGGCGGTGACGGATTTTTCATTCCGTGCACGGTTGCACGTGAAACGAGGAAGAAAGATTTAGATGAATAGTGACCCATGGTGAATAGTAGCTCCGATCGGAATTTCTTCGATTCTAGCGCGTTCGTGGGATCATTTGGAGTCCGTATATGCCCTCGAAATCTCGGTAAGACATCATGGTAAAAATTTGCTAATTTAAAGTTTATCGTTAAGTGTTCAGATGTTTCCAGTAGCTTTGTAGAGTATCGTAATGATATAAATTGAATTATTTGAGTATTAGTATATTTAATATGTGTATTTGGTAGAATACGAGTGAAAACTGAATGAGTTGGATCGATCCGATAGAAATTACAAGTTTCCGATAAAAGTGAATTTTTGCGTATAATGATATGTCTTAATTTTAATGATAGTTATGTGTTGTATATGATATTTCGAAAATATTTGAATAAATCCGGGTAGGTTCGGTGGATTTGGGATCTTTCCGTAGAGTTTGCAGAAACTTTTTCGGAAGATTTTCCAAAAAACACGTAAACCGAAGATTTAAGTTAACTAGTGGCTCGAATTAGTTTCTAATAATGTTCTTAAGAATAACAGAACTAAAAATATTGAAATCAGACTTGATCTGGTTATCCCGGAAAGATCCAGAATTTTATCGTAGTTAAGTCGAGAATACCATAAATTACGATTCTGACGGATTTTCGTCATTTCTTTTAACATATGTGACTAGGTAATGGAGTGCTCGCGAAGCCAGGTAAGTAACTCATATGACGATAATTTGATTTGGTGATTTCGTGTTATATATATATATGATTAACATGTTAGGATAAAAAAAAAAGACAATTAAGAGGTGATTTTGAGTACGGGGTACGAGATTACGTATAGTTAAGATTATCGACCACCACATGTATAAATTTTTGTTAATGCTTTGATATGAAGTGAAATGTTTGATGAGCATGATGTCTATGTGTATGTATAGATGTACGTAAGGGTATGAATATGTAATGATATGAATGCGTGTATGTAAAGGAATATGTCAATGTTTAAGTATATGAACATGTATTCGTATATGCATATGATATTAAGATATGTATAGGTTGGATATACAAAATTGGTAAATGGAGTAAATCATGATTTCTGAATTAGCATTAGTTTATGTATGTGTATACAATATTAATAAGTTGTTATTGGCTTATACATGTGAGTTATTTGTATAGAGATTGAAATAGTTAAGTGTGATAAGGAATGAGAGTAAGTTAAGCACTTCTTGAATGAAAATGTCTAATTAATAAGTTCTGTATTGAAGGTTTTCAGATAGGAAATATGAAATTAAGTATGTTTGATCGGTGAATGAAAGATATGAGGACTGTTAAAGTTATGACATTTGCATTCGTATTAATATGTATATTCATATGTTTGAAACATATGTATGTTGGTGAATATTTGAATGATGTCTTGAAGTGATTGTTATGGATGTACTTGTGTATGAGAAGTCGTGCGATGAGTTTGATGTACCGTGATATGTATGCATGTATGTATGTTTAATTGGTTGATGTTCTTGTGGTATAATAGTCGAGCTGGTTCGAAATCCGTTCGCACAGAATTCATCTCATACCTATTCTAAAATAGGTAATGAGTCTCGTACGAGCATTGTGTGGGTAAGCCAGCCGTTTGTATGTATTGTTGGATGGTGTGATCTTTGATGTACCAATTGTTATGTGTGCTTCGTGGTTGGTTGCATGACGTTTGTAAATATGTCTGAGTGTATGTAATATGTATGGATCGTGTATGCTTATGTGAAATGAATGGATGATTTGAAACCGATGTGAATATCATAGTTTATGAAGCGTGTTTGCTAAGTTGTATTGGTATGTTTTGTACATATATGTGTAAGAATTATGAAATTGTACTTGCATGTATATAAGAGAAGTGTGCTACGGTATGTGTGAATGCAAAAAGAATTATGAAATTTTACTTGCATGTATATAAGAGAAGTGTGCTACGGTATGTGTGAATGCAAATGAACCCAAAATGGTAAGCTATTGTAAGGTTATCATGGTTAAAGAAAGATTATTTTGGTATTGAAGATAATTTGTAACCGAATAGAAGAAAATAAGTTTTGAATAGAAGAAAGTATATTTTGATTTGAAGGAAGTATATTTTTTTTTATCGATTTGATGATATTTCAAATATGCTTAATCGTAATAAAGTATAATAAATCTGACTTCACGTCCCTTATGATGAGAATATATTCGATGTAAAATGACTTGTTCTGTGATGTTCATGATGATACTTTGTGAGCTTTAAATGTTTGGCTAATAAATTGGCATATATGAGAATTTGTCATGGTAAAGTATAAATGATAATAAAAGTTAATAAATCTAAACTTGTAACAATTAATAATTCTGATAAAATGCTGATATGTTTAATTTGTTTGTTTGTTGTATATATTTGATTTGTTTGTTTCTAGTTTATGTTTGAATTGTTTGTTGTAATACTAGCATGATTACTTACTGAGTTTTATAACTCACACCAAATCAGATTGCTAGTTTTGCAGGCTGGCTTCTAGATTGGTCAACCACGACAGCTTTGTAAGTTATGCTCGAGACGTGGATCACCCACCATTGTCACAAGGTGGTGATCTCCTTTTTGACAATGGTGACAATAATCTTTGAAATTGTTGGCAAGTTGATGCAACCTGGACACTTTAAAAAGATACACACCTTTAAAGATATTATGCGTTACTGAATTTAATTCAAAATCAAATCGAAAAACATGAAAGGATAAGGATTAAATTGTGTGAACTCTCTATAAAGATGTAATTATGTAGTATTGTGTTTGAAGATGATCTTCTAATTCTTCTAATTCTTTTAATTTACATCATCAGTTTCAACTAAAATAGTATTCTTTGATTATTTCTTGGTTGATTTACAAACTATTACAACAAACTCCTTTTAATCTTGAAAGAGATTTCCAACCGATCCCTAGAGATGTTAATTTTTCCCGTCATGTCCTGTCATAACGGGATCATGTCCCTTTTGGGACATATTTTATGTATCATTTTAAAAAAAGAGACGGGATGAGATAAAAAATTTGTCCTGAAAACTCAAGTAGGACGGGACGGGATAACGAGACGAGACCAGATTTAGTGATTTGAGACGAAATTTAACAAAATGGGATACGGGACAAGACTGTGATGATTTTTTTTTCCTATTAAAATCATCTCGATTTCATAAACGGGACGAGATCATGATTGACAAACTCTGTCTTGTCCTAACTCATTGCCATTCCCGTGTGATTTGGTAGTTTTTCTATTATAATACAAAAAACATCTCTTGAAAAATAAAATTTACGTGTGTTAGAGAATCTTTACTCATGTCAAGTATCCCTGATTTCACAACAATATATTTGGCAAGAATCCTCAAAAGATAATGTATAATACCGATAGTATTTCTCCATACAATCAATGCTTAATCAAATTATATATCCACTCTAACTTAAATAATCGACAAAACTGTTTCATAACATTGAGTTTGTGAATTAAATTAAGTCACCACATTCTAAAATGGACACCAAATATCCTCAAAACATTTTATTCATCCATCCTCCAATGTGCATCTCAATGGAATTTACGTGCCAAACTGAAGCTATGGTCCTTTGCCAAATTTCTCAGCACTAAAGAGCTCTCACACTATCATCATCATCATTATTTTTATGGTACAAAATGATCAAACACACATTCAATTTTACACAAATCAAAACTATTGAAGTTGACTTCAATGGAAGAACAATAAAGTACATATTAAAAAAAAAACATAAAAATAAAGTCAATTTATGCATGATTATAACTATAGAAATATGCCACATGAAAAGAGAGTAGCTAAGAGATTAATGGAATGGTATATTCCAAGAATAAACTTGTCCACTCCCACCATTCTCAATTTTCTTCAATGAATTCTATTGCGTTCATCCAATTCAATAGGGCTTGACTCCTATAGATGCCTATATATTTTAAGCAATGACATGTGAACTCATTACGTGATGTATGTATTTATAATAATTGACGATTACGTTTAGTAACATACAGATTAATAATTATCCATCACAATTTATATATTTAAAAAAAAAAAAATTCAACATAACATTCAAATCAACATTGAATCCAAATCATTTATTAATACCCACTATACAAGTTAAGACTATATATGTTTTTTTTTTCTTTTTCAAAAAATAGGCAATCTTTTAAGTTTGTGGTGTGGATTTTTCACATTTACATGGGCATTTCGAAATCCAAATGAGCTTACAAATGTCTTGCATTTAGTTTCTCCATTTGTAATGCATTTAGTTTCTCATCATTGAGTGGTATAAAACCACAGACTCATTATCTTTAGTTCTTTACATGTATAATTAGCTTAATTAATTACTATTTATATCATTGTATAAGGGTCTATGGCACCATATATTTATATCAATGAATCAATGTTTTTACAATTTACATATGATGCTATTAGATGTAAAAATTATCAAAATCTCTTGTTATTCTAATACATTAATCATTTTTTGTTTTTTGTTTTATTTTTGTATTTCAAAACTTATCAAAATCTAGACGTCGTTAAAAAATTTATGATTACTCTCAACGTATTTTATGTCAATAAAATCTACACTAAAACATAAACGGGATTATCATTATGGTAAGGAATCTCTCTTAAAAAAGAAGGTAAAATTAGATTAAGTAGATATGAAGAGCATCCAATACATTATAAATTGGGTCAAACACACTCATAAGAACCTAATTTAAATACTAACAAAAATTAATAAATGTACAGAGATATTTTAACTATGCAAGCTTTTGACACAACATAAATCATTTGGTTTTCAACAATTCTTTAATTAGCCTCGTAGACCAATACAATTGAGGTGTTGAAATAAGGTCCTCAAAGAATGGCCTAGAATCCGCACAATCAAAAATCAACACAAAGATTCCCATTGAGATAACACCATGTGTACTCCACAGACTCATCAAATCTAATTTCCAACTTTCTAGAATATTCTCATCGGTCCAAATGGCAGCAAAAAAAAAAAAAAAAAAAAAATGCTCATCAAACATGGTTCATTAATGGTGGCCGAAAGAATACAATAAATACACACATTTATAAAAGGAAAAATAATATTTTTATCCCTTCTTAAAATTTACTTTTACCACCTGAGTTACTAATAATTTTTTAATATTTTATTTTATATGTTAAAACAATAACTAAAAACACAGAGTTAAAGGATTAAAAAAAAAATACCATTTTCTAACATAAAATTGATTATCTATATCTCTATAAATTAAACTGGATTTATTTATTTGTTATAAAATTACGTTTATCCTTCAACAATATGTTTTTCTATAATTATTTATGTAAGGTCTGGTTTAACTA
>SKCR01038568.1:0-62008 GCA_019454045.1 Zanthoxylum bungeanum | reverse complement strand
GATTGTACTATGCAGAGACATAACAAAAGAATACTGTACAAAGATGCAGTGAAGAGTGTGTTGGAAAATTATGACCCATAGCGTCACTATTTGTGCAGATCACGGTGTTGTTGTACAAATTAACTATGTGACAAAGAGATTGCACTCTTATCATTTGTGATTAGATCACCTAGATATATAAATGATAGAAGGTCCCTATGATTTGTTCCTAGACTGAGAATGATATGAGACAATATCAGTCCACGAAGGATAAATCATTAAATATCCATAGTCAGAGTATTATCGAGATTGGACATCGATAAATACGTAAAAGACTAGTTTTGCACTTGTGCGTGTTGTGAGGGCACAACGGCATAGTTCTCGTATATTTAGGTATAAGATATTCATGCAAGTGTAATAGGAGGTTGTGTTTTACCGATGGTACGGGAAACAGCTTCGCTCTGGATAGACCCCTTCGAAATTTCAATTGGTAGTATGACTACGTGTCTATGGAAGTCCGAAATCAGGGTATGTGTATTTGGTCTTAACTGAGACTTGCACCGCTAATGCTTGCGACAATCAATATACTTTGGTTGAGGTCGTCCAGGGCTTTAACCGGTTCCGTGTACGCCAATACTGGGTATAATGAGAATCGTAGTGTGTTGGGTGTGATGTCAAGACGAAAGTGTCACTCCAGTCATATGGAGTTGATGGTCACGTAGGATACGGTACTGGTTCTCTTTAGTACTGCAGTCATCAGGATAAAATGACAAGGTCATGTTTATCCGATATAGAGACTATTTACTAGAGATCCGACATGTTCTTCGTACGGGGCAGACACGATTCCAGCCCCAGGCCTAGCACGTGATCATCCAATACTGGATCGAAATACGCAATACCACATATACTACGCCTGATATAGATCGCTTATTCTTGTAAACATGTTTCCGGAGAATTGGGTAGGCATGGCACTTTGCTAGAGGCCAACCTTGTCTTGTGAATCGGAGTAAACGTAGTACGAGTTACTTACGTGTTCGGATAGTCCGACGACTGATTTAGTGCCAATATATTCGGGGATCTCATGGGTCGCTTCCCAAAGATTCACCGATGACGTATGACTCGCACTTTAATTAATTTGGGATTAATTTAATGAGAGAGAAAATTAATCTGGGATTAATTACAGAGATATTTTATCTGGGATAAAATATCTATTAAAGAGAGAAAAACGATTAATTTGGAATTAATTGGTAAATTAATATATTTGATATATTAAACGAAATTGGATTTCGACGCGGAATTAAAATTAGATTTTAATTCGGGCGAACGAATTAATTTAGAATTATTTCGTTAGCGACGTGAATAGTGATTTCGCTAGGCGTAATCATTTAATTACGACGCAACGGAAAATTCGTTAATTTGGAATTAGCGAACCCGAGCCCGGGATTATTTGCGAGCGCATTTGCCTTTCGAATTCGAGTACGGCACGCAAGTCAAATCAAGGGTCAAATCACAAGTCACATCAAGCGTTAAATCACATGTCACTTTGAGTGATGTGACATTTGAGTGATTGATGTAAGTTGATTTATGGTGATAGACAAGCATTTAATGTTTGCTTTTTGTAATTAAAAGAAAAGGTAATGGTTTATTAATTTTTGGAAAATATATAAACCTATTACATTTTTTTATTTAATAATTTCATTCTCTCTCTCCTTTTCACATTTTTTACGGGATAGGGTTTTTTGGAGCCAAAATGGTTCTTCTTCTCTCTCAGTATTGGACCGTCTCCTCTCATTCTCCCTTCTGGTTTGACCGAAAATGAAGACAAGAAATGAGTGATTTTATTGCAAGATCTATGTGCTAGCACACTCATGGAGGATTATAAAGGTGTTAGGGAAGTGATTTCGTGAGCAAGGAATCACCTTGTGAAGCTTGGAGCTTGGAGCTTTCTTGGAGGACACCCATGGCCGATTCTTGGAGGAGGAAGCAGCCCCCATGTCGAGCATACCACCATATGCACAGCTCACTGCCGAGCAAGGAGAAGTAGTTGGGTTTTCATCTCTTGCATCCAACCGATCAATGTGAGTCCTTTTTGCACCTCCTTTGATATGTATTTAACTCGTTTATTTTTATAAATGATCATCGGACTTGATTGAAACCCAACAATGGTATCTTGAGCCATTTGTGCATAAAACGAAATTATGGTTCTTAGCTCAAATTTGAGGCTTTTTGATTTAAGCATGATTTGGCAAATTGTTTGTTTAAGTATGCTTGTATATGGATAACTTAGAGTTAATGTAATCAATTGTTGAAAAATTAATTGGATTGATTTTCCCAAATTTGTTTATTGTGGCCGAATTTGGTTAGCTCCCTAATATCTTGGATTTTTGATTTTTTGTTCATTGGATGACTTGGAAATCATTAGGGGATGTTGATTTTGTTTGTTTGGGTTCAATTGGATTGAATTTGATTTGGGCATAATTTCCCTCTTTGGCCGAGACACTTGAAACATGTAATGGGTTTGATTTTTGTCAAATTATGTTGGACTTGATTCATTGATGATAAGCATGATTAATGGACAAATTTGATGTTTTGGAAACTTTGATTTGGGTAATTAATAATGTTATGCACTTTAGGTTAATTGAATTGTAAAATTGGATTTTTATAATTTAATTATTGGGCTTAAAATTGGATTTGGGCTTTTAAAGTTGTTATTGGGCTTGTTGGCTTTGTTGTACAAAGTTGGGTTTAGGAAAAATTGGTTGGATCCAATTAGGCCCAAAACCGCATCCAAAAGGCCCAAATGCGACTAATGAACCTTTAAAGTTTAATTGGGCCTAAATTAATTTATGGACTTATGGGGTAACTCCCGGATTGGATTTTGGTTATTCGGTTTGACCCGAGTTGACCAAAAGTCCACGCCTCAATAAATTAATTAAAAGCATATTGGACTTTAATTAAATTAATATTGGATATTAATCGGGCTTTGAGACCCGTAACGATTAAATTCAGAATTTAAGTCGTAAAGGTTTATTTTATAAAGTGTAATATTTAATTTGGAATTAAATAATGAATTAAATTAAATGCGTATTAAATTGGATTTAATTATGTAATTTAATTTAATTCGAGAATTCGTACTTTGAGTACGTGTTCCCAATACGAGTTTGACTCGAACAAAATCAAATCTTTGTTTGAACATTGGATGATCACTAATTATCAGATTAATTAATTTGATTAGATTGATTGATAACATGCTTGTTTGAATACATGGTTGTGATGCATGAATAATGTATATCAGATGGATATTAGTCGGGTGGGGCAATTTTGGAAATTGTAATAAATTTATTTATTAATTGGACCTGAAGTCCAGCCTTATCTCTTATTTCTTTGTATTCTGTTCTCACATATTCCCCTAAATGTAAATGAGGTTTCTTTAGAAGTGTAGTGTAAACGGGTAGATAAATAAATACAGTGCTAGCTGGAGAGAGAGAGAGAAAGAGAGATTTGATCTAGGATCAATGTAAAATATCCATCCGCATATCATTATTATTTTACATATACGCTTTATTATGTGTTTAGAATGCATGTTTAAGGGTGTATGATGATGAGACCTTAACAAAGATAATAAATTGGTTGCCAATTTGCACGCGCGAACCATCGCTCAACATTAAACGTCTTTCCTTCCATTGAGTGATTCTCACTCAAGATCCGAGAGGCATTGGTTTGTTGGCCAAAGTCAAGGCCTTGTCTGTCAAAGATGTGTTTGAATCACGAAGGCTTTGTTCCATATTGGTGTCTTGTCCAAGTTGTGGTTTGTTGGCCAAAGTCAAGACCACTTCTTGTCCATCGACATTGATTATGAAGCTTTCCATGGTCAATGGGTCGCGCTTGACTGGGATCACTAAGTTTGTTGTGTGCCAAAGCCAAGCTTAGTTGATCAGAGGAAAAATATTTAGGTAATACATTGGATGTATTGGCATATATAAGATATATATTTCGGACTTGGATGTCCCCTACCGGATCTAGGAATTGGATGGATCCAATCGATCTTAGAGATCTACCTAGTTAATTATCATACAATTTGTTGGCCAAAGTCAAGATTGTGTGATATTTAACGGGATCCTAGCCCACTAGGAAACACGGTTTCCCGAGTATCGACAGAGGGTTGGAGGCTCGCCGAAAAATAGTGGGAGGCAAGAATTGAATTTGCAATATTCGTTCAATTACTCGCCACACGCTCTCATTTCAAATATTTCGTCATATCAATTAAATGTTAGTTGGACTAATATTTAAATTGTTATTTTCAATAAAGCAGTTGGACTGTATTATAATTGATTATATAATTGAATATAGGTAATAAATATATTTGAATTAATTAATTTTAATTACAGTTGATTTTATAATTGGATTATAGTAATCATGTAATTGAGGTATAATTAATTTAAATTATATTTGATTGTATAGTTGACTATAATAATCAATATAATACATAGTACCACAAATCGTTGATTAAATAGTTGGACTATTAGAATCAAGATATTAAAATGAAATATTAGTGTGTTTAAAATATAATCCTGGGTGGAAATGTATTTGACGACTATAATTTTTCAAATTGGGAATAAATTTCAGGATGGTCCTGGAAAATATAATAAGTTAGTTATTTGATAAAATAACAAATTAAGCCTAAGTCTGGAGTTAAGCAAATAAGTGGAACAAGATATTTGGAATATTCATGTAATGATAATTAATGCTTAATCAATTATACTTGTCATATAGACTCCTTAATTTCTTTATCAGAATTAAGAATTAGATTCTTAAAGTATGATATTGAAATTGAAGGATCTTCATAAATTTATACTTAGATTTTAGAAGTAAAATAAAAATTGCAATAAATAATTCTTGGAGAGTTAATGACTAATCTCAAGGAGACAAAGTCAAAGTTTGCCAATTGACAAGTAGCGCAAGGCGCACCTTACTTCGATATTCTAGAAACCCATGGCTTGGCCAAAGGCTCGGAGTATTGAAATGGGCAAAGGCAAAATCATTACAGTCTTCTGGGAAGATATAAGACATATCCTAAGAAGGAATTGAAGACGAGCAAGGCTCTGACTTCAATTATGATTGTCATAAATATATTCATTACTAGTATTTAAAATTGGATTTTAATTCTTAGTGTGTTATATAAATATATATATATTGATGTTCAGAATGTGTTTTGAACAGGATACTGACTTTAATAGAGATTATCTGCGAATTGGAAACGGGACGAAAGTCGCTGTTTTAACCTACCGTAGAAACCTAAGTTTAGGAACTACCCTTTGGTATGTACTTAAATTAGGATAGGTACTTATAATGTAAACTAGTTTGACTAGAAACATATCTTTATATCAGTGTTTAACCGTTGCGGATTGGACATTTATATTTTAGAACACTAAAGTGTTTTATTATATAAAGATGATATTTGAGATAAACACATTAGATGTGAACAACAGAATTTATATTTAGAATATAAATAAATCTCACATGTATAACATGACAAACAAATAGCTCAAACTGATTTGATCAGGATTGAAACTTAAAAGTGGTAATGTTGTCTGGGACACATTAAACAAGAATCGTATATCCGTACTTTTGGAGAGCGGGTACCGGGTAACAGGAATATGATTTGATTCCAAACAAATAAAGTCTACGAATCTAGTTAAATTGGGCAAATGCCTGAAAACAGTTACTTGGTATTTACTTATAAAAGTGCAAATGCCACCGATCTGTTAGCTCTAATTCATAGTGAAGTTAGGGGGGCCTAGGGAGGCCTAGCTATGAGACCGAGCTGGAGGACTAGACGGGATTGTGGCATAGCATGTAGAACCTTTAGTAATGTATTGTGTTTCTCTTGGAGAAACACAAATCAGAAACTTTTAAAGTTTCGACACGAAATAAACAAACAGATCGGCTGAGTGTTATACCGTCACGGTTAAAGACCGTCTAATGGAAAGTTAATGGAAAATACTTAGGCCAATAAGTTTCTTAAATACTTGAGACTTGAAAGTATAGTATTCTTTCAATCAATGACTCCTCCCGGAACACGTCATTGCACGTGTTGCCGAGATACTGAGTAACCGAATTTGTTAGAATGATTAGACAATCAAGCTCGAGTGCTCTGCGCTAACACTATCCTCAACAGATAAGCATAATATAAGCAATAAATAACTTATTTAGAATAAGGTTTCCATTAATATCTGTTTGACAGATATATATTAGAGATGAGAAACTGGGGGAGAACGACGGGATCATTTATGTGCTCTAGGCATACGTTTGGAGGATACGACTAAACACCAAAAACAAGATAACCCATAAAAATGTAGGTTATCCAGGGATATACATAAGTATTGTACTTATACACCTCACAAGAGAACAATTAGATTGTTGCTCACCATGTGGTTTTCCTCAAAAGGATTACCGATATGCAGTGGTAAGTGGAGTGGTTGTAAGTAGGATAGTAAAACTCGATGAAAATCGAGTAGTAATATTATTCAAAGGCACCGAGTCCTGAATGAATGAAACACACAAATAGTTCATCAATGATGAATCTATACCATTATCTTCGAATACACAAGAACCGAGGAAGTGATACAAGGTATCGACTCCCTATTATGGCAAAGTACCATGTATCCGAAATGGATTCCATGTATATCGACATGTTTAGAACTAGTTGATGTACCATAAGGCATTGTGCCTACTGGTACTGTATATGTCTTCAAGGAAGACATACATGGATGGAAACATACAACGTGTAAAGCTAGGCTTTTAGCGGAAAGGTATCGTTATCAACATTGTGTTGATTACGATTCAACCCTTTTACCTGTTGCCACGGTAAATCCATTTGGAAATGCTTGCTAAAGCTGCATGTTTCATTTATGAAATATGACAGCTGGACGCAAAATCGCTTTCCTGAAAAGGAAACCTTTTGGAGGATGTGTGCAACATCCTGACGATTTTTTCGTACCAAAACTAGCAAACAGGTTTGCGGGTTTATCGATCCATGTTTGGATTGAAGCAAGCATTGGTTCTAGGAATTATCGTTTTGATGTAATCATAATAGTATATGATTTAATTCAAAACGAAAAGATTCTTGTGTATAAAGAGGGTTAGTGGGAGCGCACTGATAGTGGGTGTCCTAAATAATAATGATAATGTGTCATTTCTTGGAAATGATATTCCCATAATAATCGGCGAAAACTTGGCTTTCATAAAACTCTCCGAGAATCGTACATTGAAAAATGTATGTGACCTCGTGTCTCATACGTTTTGAGCATATGATTCACAAACGGGCCAATCTAGTGATAGTCACTGGATTGATTTTAAGAACATCCGTTAGTATCTTAGAGATCTAAGGATGCAATCTTAATCTTAGGAGAATGAGAACTTGAAGTGACTAGGATCACTACCGCAAGTTTCCTAACCGATAAAATCGTGGTACTATACAGTTTGAACGGTACAGTGAGTTGGAAATCTTCCAAGCAAGATACTGTTACCGTATAAACAACAAATTCAGATTATTACTGCAGCTTAGGCAGCAATAGAAGCCTTATGGGGTCGATAAAATCTAATTAGATTAGATATAGTTCTCTTAGCAGCTAAGCTAGGCTTCAACACATGCTAAAGAATTAATGGTCTCATCAACGATCAAGATAAATACTTCGATATTCATCTGATTCGTTCGGATCATACATCGTGGCGATGTGATGATCGAATAAATCGCATCAGATGATAATCATGAAAATCCGCTTACGAAAACCTCTTCTCAGCAATTTGGGCGAACGTACATAGTTCGGGTTGTAGACACCCGAGTGTCTGGCTATAGGCCAAGTGGGAGATTATTAGACAATTATGACCCATAGCGTCACTATTTGTGCAGATCACGGTGTGTTGTTGTACAAATTAACTATGTGACAAAGAGATTGCACTCTTATCATTGTGATTAGATCACCTAGATATATAAATGATAGGCGGTCCCTATGATTTTTTTCCTGGACTGAGAATGATATGAGACAGTATCAGTCCACGAAGGATAAATCATTAAATATCCCTAAAGTATTATCGAGATTGGACATCGATAAATACGTAAAAGACTAGTATTGTACTTGTGCGTGTTGTGAGGGCACAAACGACATAGTTCTCGTATATTTGGGTATAGGATACTCATGCAAGTGTAATAGGAGGTTGTGTTTTACCGATGGTACGGGAAACAGCTTCGCTCTGGATAGACCCTCGGAATTCCAATTGGTAGTATGACTACGTGTATATGGAAGTCCGAAACAGGGTAGGTGTATTTGGTCTTAACCTGAGACTTGCACCGCTAATGCTTGCGACAATCAATATACTTTGGTTGAGGTCATCCAGGACTTTAACCGGTTCTGTGTACGCTAATACTGGGTATAATGAGAATCGTAGTGTGTTGGTGTGATGTCAAGACGGAAGTGTCACTCCAGTCATATGGAGTTGATGGTCACGTAGGATACGGTACTGGTTCTCTTTAATACTGCAGTAATCGGGATAAAATGACAAGCTCATGTTTATCCGATATAGAGACTAGTTACTAGAGATCCGACATGTGCTTCGTACGAGGCAGACATGATTCCAGCCCCAGGCCTAGCACGTGATCATCCGATACTGGATCGAAATACGCAATACCACGTATACTACGCCTGATATAGATTGCTTATTCCTGTAAGCATGTTTTCGGAGAATTGGGTAGACATGGCGCTTTGCTAGAGGCCAACCTTGTCTTATGAATCGGAGTAAACGTAGTACGAGGTACTTACATGTTCGGATAGTCCGACGACCCGATTTACTGCCAACATATCCGGGGTTCTCATGGGTCGCTTCCCAAAGATTCACCGATGATGTATGACTCGCACTTTAATTAATCTGAGATTAATTTAATGAGAGAGAAAATTAATATGGGATTAATTACGGAGATATTTTATCTAGGATAAAATATCTATTAAAGAGAGAAAAATGATTAATTTGGAATTAATCGGTAAATTAATATATTTGATATATAAACGAAATTAGATTTCGACGCGGAATTAAAATTAGATTTTAATTCGGGCGAACGAATTAATTTAGAATTAATTCGTTAGCGACGTGAATAGTGATTTCGCTAGGCGTAATCGTTTAATTACGACGCAACGGAAAATTCGTTAATTTGAAATTAGCGAACCCGAGCTCGGGATTGTTTGCGAGCGCATTCGCCTTTCGAATTCGAGTACGACACATAAGTCAAATCAAGCGTCAAATCGCAAGTCACATCAAGTGTTAAATCACATGTCACTTTGAGTGATGTGACATTTGAGTGATTGATGTAAGTTGATTTGTGGTGATAGACAAACATTTAATGTTTGCTTTTTGGAATTAAAAGAAAAGGTAAATGGTTTATTAATTTTTTGAAAATATATAAACCTATTAGATTTTTTTATTAATAATTTCATTCTCTCTCTCCTTTTCACGTTTTTTACGGGATATGGTTTTTTGGAGCCAAAATAATTATTCTTCTCTCTCGGTCTTGGACCGTCTCCTCTCATTCTTCTCCTTCTGGTTTGACCGAAAATGAAGACAAGAAATGAGTGATTTTGTTGCAAGATCTATGTGCTAGCACACTCATGGAGGATTACAAAGGTGTTAGAGAAGTGATTTCGTGAGCAAGGAATCACCTTGTGAAGCTTGGAGCTTGGAGCTTCCATGTAGGACACCCATGACCGATTCTTGGAGGCGGAAGCATCCCCCACGCCGAGCAGTCCACCATATACGCAGCTCACTACCGAGCAAGGAGAAGCAGTTCGGTTTTCATCTTCGTTGCATCCAACTGATCAATGTGAGTCCTTTCTACACCTCATTTGATATGTATTCAACTCGTTTTATGCTTTATAAATGATCATTGGGACTTGATTGAAACCCAACAGAGTT
This sequence comes from Zanthoxylum bungeanum, assembly GCA_019454045.1. NCBI lineage: Eukaryota > Viridiplantae > Streptophyta > Magnoliopsida > Sapindales > Rutaceae > Zanthoxylum > Zanthoxylum bungeanum. The sequence goes on along the minus strand of SKCR01038568.1, from coordinate 52,066 downwards.
CTGTGCAGGGAGACATGCGACATGGCAACAAAGGAATGGTAATCGGGACAAGTTAGAGCTGTGCAGAGACATAGCCATGATAGCTGTCAGATGAAGATCGTTTCAGATGCAGCTGGAGGGGGATAATTATTATGAAGTCCAGCTGCATGGAAGCTGCATAGAAGCTTCCCATGCATGAGTCCAACAAGATCCAACTGCCATAGAAAAAAGCCATGCAACTTTAGGTGATTACCATAATTTTAGGAGTGCAAGTTGGCAATTGAGTTGGCAAAAACGTGTGCACTGTAGCACACGTCTTTACCTTATAAATTGAAGCCTAATCTTAGTGTTTTAGGTACCTCCAAATGAGTGTAAGCTCCATGGAGAGAGCTTAAGAGTGTTGTGTGTGAGATTTTTTGTATAGTTTCCATACTTGTATCTATTCTTGGTAGTAATAGAGAAATTCGGTTTTTTCTCAAAATACTCTAAAGTGATCAGTGAATCACAACAAGATTGAATCATGACTCTAAACCTGACCCAATTCGAATTTTTATATATTTTGGGGCCTAAATCCTAGATGTTTGCCATCCCTACATGGCGATCAAGACCCGAGTAAGTTCACAAAGTTAGGAAAATAAATATTTTGCCTTTAAAGCAAAGCAAATGATAATGGACACCATTTCTCACAAAGTACCTGACTTAATACCCAAAATTTTGCCTTAATTTCAAAGTTGATATAATAAATAAAAACTGGGGCCCGCTTATTTGTCACAGAAATGGCAGGCCAAGTACCAACTCTTATTTGTGACTTAATTAATTATTATTAATTTGTAGCTTAAAATTAAAATTGAAGTAATTAACCACCGATCCAGAATCTTACAATCACTCAATCGTTTAGTGGTGGCATTGCATCCGTTTGCTGCTCATGAATTTTTGTTTTCCAATCAAGTTGAAGTTAGGTTTCCATCAAAATAATGCATTTTTGAAATTAATTCCACCACTTATCACTTAATTTGTCCTCGACAAATATAATTCTCGAATCCTATATTTAAATATGCTCAATTACTTATCAATTACACAAGAGGTCATTATGTGTTGAAAACTACTACTCCCACCCCTCGACATCCGCCCCCCTCTTGTCTCCTCGGAAATTTCAAATTTACCCCATGTGAGTCAAAAATTTCTTCCCCCTGACATATAGTTATGCGCCATAACATATAATATGCGTCCTAGCATAACTCAAAGTAAACGTATTTTGCCTATTATTTAATTAATACCCTCAATTAGAAAATTTAAGCAGACATGGTAAGCTAAAACAAAGGAAACGTACTCTGCTTGCATCTTTGAGATACTTTTTGTCAAAAACACATATCTTTTTTACTAGCACTAGTAACTTGTTTAATGGTGGTGGGAACATTCATCATACGAAGCTAAAGAATAGGTAACTCGTTATAGGATTCGTAATCAATTATGGTACGAAGTATTGGGTATCTCACCAAGTGCGCTAGGAGGAGACTTTGGAGGCAACATAGATTAGAATTTGTGTTTTTATATTTTTAAGTGTAATTTTTATGTTGTTATTTGTACTCTTTTTAAATATATATTTCTCTAATATACATGAGAATATTTTTATAATACATAAGTAGTGTTGAATAAATTAAAAAGAATCACAAAAATTAAATGAATAAATGAACACAAAATAATTCATAATAAATATGAAATTTGTAATATTTATTAAAAAATAAAAAAGATTAGATATATAAAGAACAAAAAAATATAATTTTAAAAAATAAACAAAATTAAAAAAATTAAAAAAATTAATTAATAAAAAAAATGTAAGTTGTGTTAAATTAATATATATATATATAAGTAGTGTTAATAGTGTATATATATATTGGGGGAGTGAATTTTTATAAAAGAGATGAGTAATTTCGACATTTTAAGTAGGAGAGAGAGAATGTGGGAATTTTAGGGAGGTGGGAATAGTAGCCCTCTTATGTGTTGATGGTGTTTCTTGTGACAAAATATTTGAACAGTACGACAATGACAGAGATGAATTTTTCCCCTTTTGAAAGGACAGATGTACATAAGGTATTGGTTACTCCTCAGCCAGACATGGTATTCGGACCCGGTTTCCCGGATCTGACCGACCATATGACGCAGCATGATGCAGGTCTCAGAGACCGACAACGTCAGAGCTGAGACCGACCACTTTAGCCCGATAGCTCAGTTCAGTTCTATTTTTCCTTCTGGATCGGGATGATGAGCTCAAATATTTTGGGTCAAGTCGGAAGTAGCTGGGGTAGTTCGATACACGGTTTGGCCGTGCTCATGAAGCCCGACGTGTGATCAGGACCGTTTGGACCTTTCTCCCTGACATGTACTATCGTACAAGAGACATTTACAGACTGTCATCATTAATGTTAAAGGGTGGCAGTGTATAAAACGGCGTGATGTGACAGGACGTCAGATGACAGATTTTCTTCGGCGATGAAGTTGGGGCAAGGAGCCCGTCAATTCGTCGAAAATCCGTATGGCTGACGTTAAAGAGATATAAGAATAGTGTTGTATTTTTCTTAGTATATAAAGGAAGGGTAATCTCATTTGTGAGGGTTGGAAAAAATTTCATTTAAGCATTACTTGTAAGAAACACTAAAAAGAGAGCAAATAGCTCGGTTTTCTATAGACCCTCCTGAAAAACAAGTCGGTCGTGCTCAGTTTGGTAATAAAAATCATATCCCACTTTGTGCCCGTGGACGTAGACTGGATTTACTCCGTCGAACCACGTAAACCCTCTTTGTCGGTTTTGTGTTTGTTTTGTCTTTTGCTACATTTGCTTTTGGTCCCCCCATAACCAAACAAATTCATGGTTGAATGAGGATTATCCTGGGAGTGTTACCCCGAAACTACCCCTGGAACAAAAATCACCCGTCAACAGTTGGCGCCGTCTATGGGGAGAGAACAAAAATCAGCTTACATAGTAAGACGATGACAGAAGACGGGAACCTTAGATTGTCGGAGAGTTCAACAACAGAGCGGATGGAAAGAATGGAGAGAGTGTGAGAAAGGAAATGAAGTCAAGCCAGACCTTCATGAAGGCCAAGATGGAGAAACTGGAAAGCTTAGAAAATATGAACGACGAAAGGCTTGAGGGTGGTCCAAGTCAGAGAGAGAGGGGATAGCGAAAGGGAAAAAGGTCGTAAATCTTGGCGGAGATGATGAACCCGGGAGGAGGGAACTCCAGAAAGTGAGATATGTTGTGATAACCGGAGCATTGCTAGCAGAAAGAATGTGGGAAGAAGAAGAGGAGAGGCAGACGCTAGAGTCCTTTAGTAATAGTCCCTGCTATAAGCAGAAGGGGATTGACAGAAGATACGGTGGGGAGGATCGAGAGGCATCCAGCCACAAAGTGCGTCGTGCTCGGAGCAGCAGGCGAGAAGAAGTATGCGAAAGGTAACATGATAGTACTGACAGCCAAATGAAAGCCTGGTTCAGGAAAGAGATGAAAATATGGGAAGAAAACATGAAGGCAAACAAAGAGGATGGTCCGGATGGAGAAACGACATCCCCCAGTATGGAAGAAATCTTGTCAGCAGAATTCCCTAGACGGTTCACCATGCCATCCATGAACTCCTACAAGGGACATACCGAACCTAAGTCCCATATCGAAAGTTTCATTTTGCTAATGAATGTTCAAGGGATGGTAGGAGAGGTCATATGTAAGGTGTTCCCTTTAACCCTGAGCGGGCCCGCGATTTCGTGGTTTTGAAGTTTGACCCCAGGGAGCATCAATTGTTTTCTCTCAGCTCAGAAAATATTTTGTTCGACATTTCAAAGGAGCGTCTATGCCAAGGAAGACGGTGGGAGCGTTGAGACTGATGAAGCAGAAGGATGATAAGCCCCTGAAGAATTTTATTGAAAGATACCACAATCTGGTGCTCGAGGTTGAAGCATACGAGTCATCGGAGGCGCTGGAAAGCCTCAAGGGAGCTCTGAGAGTCGGGAAGTTGTGGACCCATCTAAGGATCCAGGACGTGCCAGATTATGCCACTGCATTGGAATTGGCCAGGAAATTTATTTTGATGGAGGGAGAAGAGAAAGCTGCCCCGAGAGTGGAGACCCGGAAAAGAAAGGTTGTGAGGCCGGAGATGCCACAAAGGTCGTATATTGAATTGATGAGACCACCCCCGAGACAAAGGGAGTTCAGGCCAATGCCTCAGAAAATGCACCTCAAGAGAGAAGGGCTCATGTGCAAGTAAATCATGTGGCCGGAGGGGCAGTGTATACCCCTCTGAATAAGCCATTGGCTCAGATTATCAGAGAAATCCAAGATAAAGGCCTCCTGGTGGAGCCAGGCCTGATGAAATATCTGGTGGAGAAGAAGAGCGAGAAGTCTTATTGTGTGTATCATAACCTGATGGGGCACACGACGGAAGGTTGCAGGGACCTGCGGGAGCAGGTGGAAAACCTGGTGCAAAATGGTTACCTGAATGATTATATCGACCAAGAGGCCATGACGACCCGGCAACGATGAAAACCTAGACAAATATATACCATCGCTGGTGGAATGACACTGACCAGAGACTCAAATCGATCAAGGAAGAGTTACAGCAAGTTCCGAGGACCAGAAGTATTGACAACAGAGCGGGCCCTGAGGGTTCAAAGGGGGCGGTCGGTCCCAATTATGTTCACAAATGAAGATACCCATGGGGTGAGTTTCCCCACGACGATGCACTGATAATCAATACTGTGTTCGGAGGAGCTGAAGTGGACGTGATCCTGGTGGATCCTGGGAGTGCAGTTGACATAATCTCCAAGGAAGCCATGGACGGTTTGGGGGTGGAGTATGCCACTATGACCTAGGACGGAACTCCCTTCTACGGATTTGGAGGTGCAACAGTTCTTCCTTTGGGTAGAATACAGCTGGCCATGACTATCGGGACCACTCCCCACACCCGGACTATCATGATGGACTTTACAGTGGTAGACTGTATGAACAGTTACCAGGTTATTGTAGGCCGACCTTTCATGATGAAAACGAAGACCGCAATGTCGTGTTACTGTTTGAAATTGAAGTTCCACACCCGAGATGGGATTGAGATAATGTGTGGAAGTCAGAAAGCAGCCATGAGTTGTTTCGCCATCGTTTCAAATGAGACTCTTTGTGTTGAAAAAGACAACTTAAAGAGGAAATGGAGAGAAGAATAGGAGGTAACAATTGAATCTCCAGATCCACGGCCCGAAGATTTTCCCCAATTGGGGGCATGTGAGAAGCTGGAATCAATAGAACTCTTCGGTCTAGGGAAAATTATAAAAGTGGGAGTGGGTTTGGAGAAGAACCTGAAGCAAGACTTGCTAAAGTTTTTGAAAGATTATGCGAACATTTTGCTTGGGGGCATGGCGACATGCCCGGGATAGATCCCAAGTTCATCAATCACCGTTTAGCAGTGGATCCGGTTCATAAAAAAATCAAGCAGAAGATGAGAATATTCAATCAGGAGCATTGCGAGGTGATAGAGGTTGAAGTGGAAAGGCTGTTAAAGGCCGGTTTTATCAGAGAGGTGAAATACCCGAAATGGGTATCAAATGTGGTATTGGTAAAGAAGGCCGGTGGAAAGTGGATGATGTGTGTAGACTTTTTCGATCTCAACAAGGCCTGCCCGAAAGATAGTTTCCCACTCATGAATGTGGATCAGTTGGTGGATTTAACGACATGTCATGGGGCTAGCTTCATGGATGCCTGCCTTCTGAGATATAACCAGGTCAAGATGCATCCCGAGGATGAGGAGAAGACAACTTTCATCACGGATCATGGGTTGTATTGTTATAAGGTGATGCCTTTCGGGTTGAAGAATGTTGGGGCTACATTCAGAGGTTGGTGAACAAGGTTTTTAAGCCCCTCATCGGCAGGACCATACAGGTGTACGTTGATGATATGATAACAATGACCAAAAAGCCTGAGTATGACTTGGTCGACCTTGCAGGGACTTTTGAGTTGTTAAGGAAGCATAATATGACATTGAGCCCAGAGAAATACGCATTCGGTGTAGCGTCGGATAAATTTCTGGGATACATGGTCAGTGCTCGGGTTATAGAAGCAAATCCGTAGAAGATCCGAGCCGTTTTGGAATTAAAGTCCCCCAGGACGGTCAAAGAGGTGCAGAGTTAAAAAGGTCGAGTGGCTGCCTTAAATTGGTTTATTTCCCGAGCAACCGAAAAATGCCATCTTTTTTTTCAAGTTGATCAAGAAGGCAAAGAAGGAGGTCTGCTGGATGGCGGAATGCAAGGAGGCCTTCCTGCAGTTAAAGCAATACTTAGTTCAACCCCCACTTTTGGCCAAGTCGGTCCCATGTGAGACTCTGTTTTTATACTTAGCTGTTTCTGTGCAAGCTGGGAGCTCAGTGCTAGTGCAGGAGGTGGACAAGGTCCAAAGGCCGATGTACTATACTAGTAAGGCCTTGCTGGATGCAGAGACCAGATACCCGACCCATAAATTGGTAGCTTTGTCCTTAATTACGGCAGCCCGGAAGCTGCGACCTTATTTTCAAGCTCATCCTATCGGGGTCTATAACGACCATCCCCTAAGACATATCCTACATAATTTGGAGGTCTCGGGTCGGTTAGTAAAGTGGTCGGTGGAACTGAGTGAGCATGACGTATCCTATCTACCGAGAGCATCAATAAAGGGGCATGCTTTAGCAGATTTTGTAGCCGAATTCGCAGGACCACATATTTTAGAAGTCTCAGAGACCAAGTGGGAATTGTCAGTGGACGGATCAGTCAATTCGCAAGGTTGCGGAGCGGAGTTGTCCTACGGAGCAGTGACGGTGAAGAGGTGGTATATGCCTTGAGATTCGCCTTCGAGGCAAAAAAAAACGAGGCCGAGTATGAGGCCATTATGGCCGGTTTGAGGTTATGCATGTCAATTGGTTTCCGAGATGTGATTGTAAAGAGCGACTCCCAGCTGACCATCCAACAGTTAAAAGATGAGTTCCAGGCCAGAGAACCGAACATGATGGCTTATATGACCGAGGTGAAGAAGTTGGTTGGGAGAATGGGAAATGTGCAGTTCGAACAGATTGGCTGGGAAAGTAACCATTAGGCAGACTCTTTGGCTGGGCTGACATCGTCAATCAAGTCAGAGAAGCCTAGAACCATCCATCTGGTTTGCCTACAGGTGAAGAGTGTTGGGGAACCAGGGATAATAAAAGTGGATGTAGAGGGGTAAACCTCTTTGATGGATCTAGTTAGGAATTAGTTGGAGATCGGGGAGACGCCTGAAGACAATAAGGAGGCAAGAAAGCTAAAGTATCAGAGTTCGAAATTCTGCCTGATTGAAGAAGTCTTGTACTAGAGGGGGTACACGATGCCACTTTTGAGATGTCTTACGACCGAGGAAGCGGACTATGTGCTCAGGGAAATACACGGAGGGATTTGTGGGAGTCATGCGGGGGGCAGTTAATTGCGTATAAGGCGCTAAGGCATGGATTCTTCTGGCCGACCTTGCATCAGGACTAGATGAAGATAGCTCGGAAATGTGAGGGATGCCAGAAGAACGTAAACATTCACCATCAGCCAGCGGGGCAGTTGACCACTCTAGTCAGCCTCTGGCCGTTCACCCAATGAGGGCTAGACATCATTGGGCCAATGCCAGCAGGGCGAAGACAAACCAAGTACGCTATTGTTGCCATTGACTATTTCACCAAATTGGTAGAAGCCGAACCCCTATCTATAATCACGGAGAAGAAGGTAACAGAATTTGTGAAGAAGAATATTATCTCCAGATTCGGGATCCCCCGGGCCATCATCACTGATAATGGGAAGCAATTTGACAGCAAAGGTTTCAGAAAGCTCTATGAAGACCTCCAAATCGCCTTGAGATTCGCTTCACCTGCTCACCCCAAGTCTAATGGGCAGGTCGAGGCGACCAACAAAATAATCAAGGCAAATCTGAAAGCCATGCTCGAATCTTGTAAAGGTATGTGGGTCGAAGATTTACCAGAAGTATTATGGGCGCGTCGTACAACCTAAGGACTCCACATGGGAAACTCTATTTTCTTTGGCCTATGGTTGTGAAGCAGTTATCCCAGCAGAGATCGGGATAACCATCCACAAGGTCCGGTATTTCGAGACCGAGCAGAACGAAGCGCTCATCAGGAACCGAACCACCTCCATCGAATCGAAGAAAAAAAAATGAGAAATCACCTATCAAGATGGCCATCTATCAACAAAGAATGACCCACTTCTACAATAAGAAGGTTCAGACTCGGTCCTTCCTTCCTGGAGATTTGTTTTTTAGGAGAGTTACGTTGAATACCGAAAGCCTAAAGAAGGATCGTTGGGCGCCAAGTGGGAAGGGCCGTACAGAGTGGTGGAGATAGTTAGATCGGGTACCTATCTTTTGGAACAGTTGGACGGTACCTGGCTCAAGAAGCCCTGGAATGCTGAGAAGTTGAGGAAGTATTTCTAATAGACCACCTCTTTGGGCCGCAGAACTGTCGGAGGACAAGACAAGAGTCAGGAAATTATTGTAAAGCCTCTATTGAAATGACCACAAAGAGTTGTAAGAATGGAAGTTGGTCCCATGAATATGAATATGACTATCTCTTTTGAATTTAAAAACTTGTCCACTTTACTTGTTTAATAATTGAATGATAAAGTCATGTTCAATATTCTTCAGATGTGCTCGAAGCGAATAGGTGCTCGGTAGCTGGGAAGGGCACCAAGCCCGTGGCACACCAATCCCGGGTGTCATTATCAAACCCCCGGGTGGAAGTGTTCCGACCCGGCTCCTTTCACCTTTGAGGATCCAGGACGCATCAAGGGATGAAGTACATGTTGGAAAAGCGTGAACCCCTCGTGGCACGCCAATCCCGAGTGTCATTATCAAACCCCCGAGGCCGGAGTGTTACTACCTCATGACTCACATTTTTGAGGAATTGCTCAGGTAAATAGGACCCAGGGAGGTTTCTTCCCCTGCGAGTTGGCTGGTGAATCCCGTAACACCTCGGGATGGCAAACACGGGGAGATTTCTTCCCCGTGAGTTATCTACCTAACCGATCTAATGTACCATCTCGGGATGGCAAACACGGGGAGATTTCTTCCCTCGTGAGTTATCTGTCTAACCTATCTCATGTACCATCTCAGGATGGCAAACACGGGGAGGTTTGTCCCCCGTGAGTTATCTACCTAACCGATCTCATGTACCACCTCAGGATGGCAAACACGGGGAGGTTCTCTCCCCCGTGAGTTATCTGCCTAACCGCCTCAGATCAGAAGAAGCATAGCATGGGGAGCTTTCTGCCCTCATAGCGTTTACAGACTCCAGAGCAGCCCGACATGGAGAGGTTTCTACCCCCATGGCTTTGGCCGCTCACCTATCCGTAGCCGGCTAGCTGGGACACTGAATTATAAGGTTCAGAATTGTGTTTTGGGAGGCACCAGGCAGGACGCTGCCTCAGGGCCCCCGATTTCCGAATTGTTATCTTTTTTGGGTCTATGTGGAGTATGTACTAAGTCACCTCTGATGTACTAACCTTGTCATATTCCTTTTTTGTTGATGCCCGGTAAAGGGACGCCTGCGCCGGGATCCACGGAGTCTCAGAGGTTGTAGTTCTTCCCTCGTGATTAAGTCTCACTTGTTCCACCAGCTCGGGGGTGGATTTGTTCCGCCGAGGCTATCTGCTCCACCAGCTCGGGGCTGGATTTATTCCACCGATGCTATTTGTTCCACCAGCTCGGGGCTAAATTCGTTCCGCCGAGGCTATTTATTCACCAGATCGGGGCTGGATTTGTTCCGCCGAGGCTATATACTCTGCCATCTCTGGGCTGGATTCATTCCGTCGATGCTATTTGTTCCACCAGCTCGGGGCTGGGTTCGTCCCACCGAGGCTATCTGTTCTACCAGCTCGGGGCTGGGTTCGTCCCGCTGAGGATATTTGTTCCACCAACTCGGGGCTGAGTTTGTCCCGCCGATGCCGTGTGTATTGCTAGCTATGGGTCGGATTACGTCCCACCGAGTAGATTATAATCAAGACGGGGTTGGAGCACATTCCCTCAGATAAATGTCAGAATCCTCGAGGCAGGGCACATGAGGATGACAAGGATAACTTGAACGACAGTCGGAGCAATTCGCTTTGTAGCTCTTGAAAAAGACCGTCGGCCGATTGATCAACACACACCTGACTTTGTAGTTCCCGGTACCAACTCGTACACTCTTTGAAACCGAGAATTATGGGACAGATGTTGATGATGTTTCTTGTGACAAAGTATCTGAACAGTATGACAAGGGCAGATATGGATTTTCCCCTTTTGAAAGGACAGATGTACAGAAGGTATTGGTTACTCCTCGGCCAGGCATGATGTTCGGACCCGGTTTCCCAGATCTGGCCGACTAGATGACGCAACATGATGCATGTCTCAGAGATCGACAAAGTCAGAGCTGAGACCGACCACTTTAGCCCGGTAGCTCAGTTCAGTTCTATTTTTCCTCATGGATCGGGATGATGAGCTCGAATATTTTGGGTCAGGTCGGAAGTGGCTGGGGTAGTTCGATACACTGTTTGGTCGTGTTCATGAAGCCCGATGTGTGATCAGGACCGTTTGGACTTTTCTCCTTGACATGTACTATCGTACAAGAGACCTTTACAGACTGTCATCATTAATGTTAAAGTGTGGCAGTGTATAAAATGGCGTGATGTGACAGGAATTCAGATAGTAGATTTGCTTTCGGCGAGGAAATTGGGGCAGAGAGCCCGTCAATTCACCGAAAATCCGCACGGCTGACATCAAAGAGATATGAGAATAGTGTTGTATTGTTCTTAGTACATAAAGGAAGGGTAATCTCATTTGTAAGGGTTGGAAAAAAATTCATTTAAACATTATTTGTAAGAAATACTAAAAAGAGAGCAAACAACTCGGTTTTCTTTAGACCCTCCTGAAAAATAGGTCGGCTGAGCTCGGTTTGGTAATAAAAATTATACCCGCTTTGTGCCCATGGACGTAGGCTGGATTTATTCCGCCGAACTACGTAAACCATCTTTGTCGGTTTTGTGTTTGTTTTGTCATTTGCTATTTGCTTTTGGTCCCCCATAACCAAACAAATTCACAGTTGAATGAAAATCACCATCCCTAGAATGAAATTCACAGTTGGGAGGTTACCCCAAAACTACCCCTAGAATGAAAATCACCCGTCAACATTATGTATGAACCGATCTAGTTGATGTCATTATGTATTAACCTGATCTATTGAAGAGCTAGAAGAGGCTTTAATTAGTATTATATGTCTCGGTATGCCGACCCGATGAACAAAGGTGGGATCACAGGCTGACCAATTTTAAGGTTGTGTGACGTATGCCATAAATAGGAAGATGTACTTAATGATGATGGAGAAAAAACAATGATTCACAGTGATCATAGGTCCTGCCAGCCATCATAGGCCGTTGTAGTAGTAGGGTAATGGCATAGAAAAACCGTCGTAGGCCGCCATAGGCCAATACAATAGCAGGTAATTGAACTCATCAGATTGGTTGGATTGTGGGTGGTTGAGGATAACAGTGGTTGTATTGATGACCTAGTGATGTCGGCTGACATCATGATTGGTAGAACATTGGTTTTGAGAGCCTATATAAATGGGTTGAAGTTACAATTTCAAGGATGAATAATTTTCACATTACATTACTTGTAAATGCCAAGAGCTTAAGATATAGAGATATAGATAGAAAGCTAGTCATTCACTTGACCACTTGAGAGAATTGTACTGGGCTTGCCAAAACCCGAGGTGTTTTGTTCTTTGTGGTTGCCCTCATCCCTTTTGTAGCTCGGGCCTGTCTTGACCTCAATGTGTGATAAAACATCCATCTTTCTCCCGTGGACGTAGGTTGGAGCCACTCTCCGCCGAACCATGTAAACTTTTGTGTTAATTAGGGGTGGGCGCAGTTTGGTTTGGTTCGATTTTTGCTAAAAACTGAACCAAACCATAATTTACGGTTCAGATTTTTCACCTCTCAACCAAACCATTAAATAACGGATTGGTTCGGATTGGAAACTTTTTAAACCAGCGGTTTATGAATTGGTTCGGTTCGGTTTACGGATATTATATTTAAAATAAATTTTCATCCACTTAAGTGAAGACCAAAAAAAAAAAAAAAAAACTGTCTATCAAACAAATAGTATGAAGTGATAGGGTTGTAAGCTGTGACTCCAGGGAACACATGCACTCCATAAAGGATTGAAAAATGAGGCACAATTAATTATTGTATTTTTTTAAAATGATCTCGAATAATGATGTTACAATCATTCTAATTAAGAGACAAATCCAACATCTTACTTTTAAGAATAATGATGCTACCATAAAACAAACAAATTTAAGAATTAAAGTATTAACAAATAAATTGAAGAATAAAAGAATTAACAAATAAATATATTAACAAAAAATTAAGAATAAAAGTATTAACATACTAATAAAAAGAAAATATAGAATAAAATTAAAAGAAAAATACAAATACAATTTTTTTTTATAAAAATATATAATTTTTTTAATTATAACGGTTCGGTTTAACATGTGTGGTTCGGATTAGCTCATGAACCAAACCGTAAACCGTTTGTGGTGAGCCAATCCGAACCGCAAACCGAACCGTTAGAAAAAAAACCATAAATTCGGTTCGGTTTGGTTCGGTTTGCGGTTTGCGGTTTGGTTCAGTTCGGTCAGTTTTTTTGCCCACCCCTTGTGTTAATCATGTCTATTGTCAAATTTATGTGATTCATAACTAATCAAATAAATTTACTACTTGATGAAAATTTATTCGAAAAGGTGAAATGCTTATTTTACCATGCGAACAAAAAATATTTTTGAACCTTCTAAAGGAGAGAGATTTAAAAAATGAGTTTGGACATTACAAACCTTCTTATCACTTGAATTTTATACTCAAATTTCTAACCCAAATCAGGCGATATTCATCAATTTGATGGTGACAAATGAACGTCATATAATATGTCATATTAGGAGCAGAACCGGGATTTGCAATTTGAGAAGAGCTAAGGACTTCTCCCATCTAAAAACATATTTAGGTGTAATTTTTGTACTAAAATGATGCTACTTTCACACTAATTATTTTTCTAACTCCAATCCATTATATCAAATATCACGTTAAAAATAATATTTCATAAAATATTCCATTATTCGTTATTTCTCAACAATTAACATTTCATCCTTTAATAAACATATTATAATTTATATAAATAGTACATTAAAATCTTCTAAAAATAATTAATTAAGAAAATAAATATAATTAATTTTAAAATTCATTAGTAATTCACACTATCAAAGAAGATAATTAACAACTATTTGAATTTCTCAAAAACAAAAGTAGCACAGAAAGGTCAAAAAATCGAAATATAAATAATACGTGTTTAGATGAATCCAACAGATTAGTCATAACTAAATCAAGAAGATACTAAAATCTTAATAAAAGATATGAATTTCATAACTGTTCCAAACATACGCGAGTCTATATGAGGTGAATAGTTAAAAATTTTAGAAAAAAGATTTCAACAATAAAGTTAAGAATCTCCAAAATACCTCTAATTATTTTAGTTAATATTTCAATTATCTTGGAGGAACTTTATATGATCTACTAGACTACTAAAAAGCTATTGTAATTTACGATACATTTTCCATTTTCTTCCAATATTTTTCTTCAAGACCTCTCTAAATCAAATTAGGTCTCTTAAATATTATTTCCAAAATAAATTAGGAAACTTAATTAAATAAAGTTTCTTTATTAAATAAAGACTTTCATATTTAATCTTAATTAGAATTCTAATTAATTAGGGTGCCAGCACTCTAAAAAAATTAAATATTATTTTGGCCCAATAATTAATTAACTATTAATTATTTTTTTATTTTGCTTAATTTTAATTAACAATTCATTAAAATTACATTAAATTAAATAATTAATTTAATATAAATATCAAATATTTATTAAACAATTAAATCTAATTTTATATTTCGAATTTATTAATCAAATTAATAATTCTGAAATATCTCGATTATCTTAATCTATTTAGAAAATCTTATTTTGCTAAAATAATTATTTATTAACTTTTAATAGACATTTTTGAATTTGTAACGTATATGAGAACTATATTCATGCGACCGTCCTAAGTTCATTATCTAGTAGTAGTTGAATAATATTAACTCTTAATATTTATATTTATGATATCCACAAATCATGGGTAATCGCCTAGTAGCAAGCCATGACCCCTAGTCGATGAATGAAGTGTGAAACATATGAACCTGTTAAAACATATGTCAAGCATGCCTTCTCACTCATTCCTATATTTATGTTTCTTATCGAGTGTGAGATCATGGTAAGGTCAAATTCTTTTCTACTCGACACATCTTTAAACTCGATCTTGTGGATTTGATATCTCTAAGATATCAACTGCTTTGGCTAAAGACTTTTATCCACAACTTTGAGTTTCTTTGAAACATCTCTAACTTTTATTATCAAACCTATCATATCTCATCTTGAAGCATACATAACTTCGTACACCTTAAGGCCAACTAGTATTTATTCAAAGGACGTGGATAGTCGAATGAAGATATACTAGTGAACCAATAGTACTATCGCACAAGTTAACATGTTATCTCATGTCATAAAATATAACAACACTAATGTATTATTACGAAGATCAATAACCTTAAATAATATTACCATGTGATCTTATACTTATGTGGTCGTGTTCGATATTCATTATACTAATGAAGATACGTACTGTTTGTGTCCTTATGATATGGGACACATCATCCATTCTATTAACATCAAATGTTAATCTAGGCAACATGCAACAATATTGATCGAAGCATATATTATTATCTTGTATAATAATCACATTTTAACAAGAACTTAATTTGAGAGATATATAAATATTGTTGACTCTCATAATCACAAACATATTTTGGATTAATGATATTTATTTTGTTGGTGCGGATGTGGAATCCCTAAGGTTGGATCAGTGTCATGCACAACGAAAATAGGTCTAACCCATGGACATAGAACATGTATGTATTTTTTAAAAAAAAAAATGGAATACCATATTCCATTACGAGTCCATAGGAAAAAATCGGGGATGAATTGTAGTCCGAAAACTCAAAATTGTGAGAAAATAAAATTTGGGGCTTAGCGCGAATCGAAAGCGCACTACATTATTATTTTTATATTGTTGTTGCTATGTATTAGATCTTTGGACATAAAGCTGATACTAAAGGGCTTTTCACCCAATACATTTAGAATTT
Source organism: Zanthoxylum bungeanum (assembly GCA_019454045.1). Taxonomy (NCBI): domain Eukaryota; kingdom Viridiplantae; phylum Streptophyta; class Magnoliopsida; order Sapindales; family Rutaceae; genus Zanthoxylum; species Zanthoxylum bungeanum. Next base: position 36,788 of record SKCR01038568.1, on the reverse strand, counting down.
CTCCAAACAACTTCAAATACCCAAAATTTAATTTTTAACATCAAATCCAACATCAACACATGTTATAAAATAAACATATGATATCGGCTAGTAACACTAACACTGAAACTGATATCGGGTCTTGTACATAGCTCATTAATACATAATACTTCCAATACAAGAAGCATATGGCAAATTAGAAATTATAACTCTCTTTCCTTAGTCGGATGTGCCATTTTTTTCGAAAGATGTATGTCGTATCGAAATGGTACATTTACTGCCTTACTGTTGGTAAAACCGTACATTTTCAATATTTTATCTATGTAAGTGGCTTGCGACAATCCTATAAGCTTCCTTACTCTATCCAGATCACTGCATATAAAATAATGAATACTATCATGGTCCAACTAATTTTCTTATAAACACACGGTTCTTCCTCATTCTTGATGAATCCAGATAATCTATTTATCTCATCAAAATGATGATTCCAGCTCCGGGATGCCTTTTTAAGTCCATAAGTAGACTTCATGAGCTTACAAACCAAGTTTGAAGTCTCACTAGATACGAAACCCTCTGTTTGTACCATATAGATATCGTTCTTGATGAATCCAGTTAGGAAAACGGTTTTCACATACATTTGTCATATCTCATAATCGTGATATGCAGTAATGACTAATAACATCCTAATGGATTTTAGCATAGCGATAGGAGAAAAAGTTTCCTCATAGTCAATCCCAGGACGTTGAGTGTAACATTTCGCTATCAATCAGGCCTTAAAGGTTTCCAACCTTCCACCGGGTCCTCGCTTATTTTATAATACCATTTACAACCAATATGTTTAACTCCTATATGAAGTTCAACCAAGTCCCAAATTTGATTGTCATGCAAAGAATCTATTTCAGATTTCATGACTTCCTGCCATTTTCTCAAATCGATATCCAATATTGCAGGTTTATACGTATTCAGATTCGTTTTCTCCAAGAGGAGAACATTGAGGCTCACATCAGACGTTAAAAATAGTCTCTCCATAGACTTTGATATTCTATTTGACCTACGTAGAACCTGTATTGTACATCTTTCACCTAGTTGGATCTCTGGTTCCATCTCAGGTTCATTAATGTTAGGATCAAACTCATTGAGTTCAATTTTTCTATAATTTCCATTTTCTCTCAATTATTCATTTTCAAGAAAAGTGACAAAATGAGTAATAAATATATTTCGTTACTCAGAATCGTAGAATTAATATCCCAAAATTTTTTTAGGATATCTAACGAACCTGAATTTATACCCCATGTGTGCTAGTTTATCACGTTGCATGACTCTAACATACATGGGATAACCCAAAATCTTTAAATATCTAAGACTTGGATTTATACCGTACCATATCTGATATGAGTTGTAGAAATAGATTTCGATGGAATTGTGTTAAGTATGTAGACAACAACAAGTGAAACATAACCCAAAGGTAATATGGAAGATCTGTATAGCTTATCATAGATTTTTCCATATCCAATAAAGTACGATTTCTCCTCTCAGACACACCATTGTGTTGAGGAGTTCATGGTGAGCTATATTGGGCAAGAATCCCATTCTCCCTTAAATAATGTCTAAATTCATCGCTCATATATTCACCACATCGATATGATTGAAGGCATTTGGTGAATTTTTTCGGTTTGTTTTTCAACTTCGTTTTAGAATATTTTGAATTTATCAAATGTTTCTGACTTATCATATGTGAAAGTCACGAAGTATGTTGAACCATCATGAGCGACATGATTTAATGAACCACACATATCACTGTATACTAGCTCCAATAAATCTTCAGCATGATGTCCAACATCAAGAAATTAGGCATTTGTCATTTTCCTTTGGATATATAACTCACAAATCAGATAAGGATCCAAGGTAATATCTTCAATTAAACCATCCTTAACCAATTTTGATAGACGTCTGACATCTTTGTGGCCTAATCTCATATGCAATAATTCAATATTATTTAATTTAGATCTTTTATTTGTATTTTCTTCTATATTAAATACATCTCGATATGTTTCCAAAATATACTGACCGTTAGATAAAGAACATTCACATATCAAATAGCCGTCTTTATCATATAAACGTAAAACACCATCTTTTACTTTTATTTTACTCTTTATTCAATATTGGTAATAATATTATCCGTTTAATTAGAGATGGTACATAATAACAGTCATGTACAATTAATTTACATCCATTATGGGGATCTAAAATAATCTTTCCTATGATCTTGACATCCAATATCTCACCATTCCCAACTCTAAGTTGGATCTCCCATTTATTTAACCTTCTTTTAACACTCATGGCCTGCATGGAGTTGCAAATATGAGTTGGACTGTCGGTGTCTAACACTCATCCATTATTTGCATTAAGGTTAATGAGATGTCAATAATAGGAAAAATACAAAGCGTACCTGAGGGACTTGCCTTTTCTTTCAACTCGGATAGTCTTTCTTCCAGTGTCCAGACTTCTTACAGTATAGACATTCATCATGAGCTACAAGTGGTCTTGCAATTTTTTACTTCTTGGAGTCTCTTTTTGATATCTTATTCTTTCCCATTTTGATCTTCTTCGACTTCCTATAAGTCTTTGAAGAGCTTGCTTCTGCATAGATGTATAAATTAGGATTGATATTCTTCAAATCATGTTCTGTCGTGCTTAACATGTTATGAAGTGCTTCATAACTGGCATGCATTGAATGCATATGAAGTTTAACACAAAGACAACGTAAGTATCAGGCTAAAAAGGTAGAATCAAATTTCGGCCTAGCCGTTCATCGGTCATAATACCATGTTGTTCCAAATATTGGATTTGGTCGATCATGTTCAATACATGAATTCTAACTACTCCTCCATCCTTGAGCATAACATGATATAATTCCTTAGATCTATGATATATTTCAATTTCTTGATTTCCTTTGAAGAACTCATTGAGTGTTCTCATAATGCTCCAAGCATCAGGTATTTCTATGTATTGTCTGAGCAAATCTGGAACCATCGATCCAAAAATGTAAGATTTCATCCTCAGGTTATCATCCTTCCATTTTTCAAATGTTTCTCGCTCTTCGGGAGTGAAGTCAAGATCGATTTTGACAGGCAACAGATTGAGTGTCACATAGCTCAATCGTTCTGACTCCAAGACAAGACATATGTTTATTTTCCTCTCAAAGTAGCTCCCGGCTCATTTCATAGAATCCAAAATTCACGCTAATGGATTTGCGACAACCATCTACAAGGCAATAATTAAACACTAGCAGAATATTTTCATTTCAATATAAAAACGCAAATACGATTATGGATTTTAAATCTATTAGTGCTCTCCCACTACTTTACGTAATTCTGTATTCTTCCTTAACGGAAAAATAGAAATTTGACAATAAAATTTCATAGCGGGAAGTGGATCCCATAACATTTACTCCAGCCTCATAATAATGATTGGATTGGCCTTCATAAACTCATTAAATAGACCTTAAAGGTCAATCACATCCATGTTACTCCTAGATTTGGACCCAAGCTATTTTTTATCCTCACAATAATAATGGTATTTATGGGTGTTCACGGGTCGGGTCGGGTTTTTCATAATTTTTTGACCCAATCAGGTCGGGTCATTCGGGTCTTCCATCCTGGAACCCAAAATTTGAGAAGGTGCCCCGTGTGGGTCGGGTCGTAATAGGTAGGGTCAAAAAACTACGTGTCGGGTCGGGTCGACATAATATGTCGTGAATATATATATATATATATATATATATATATATATATATATATATATATATATATATATATATATATATATATTGATATAAGTTTGATAGGATAAATGTGTAGCTGAAATGGTTAAGTGTTGAATTAATTTGTGAGTGATCATAAGTTCGAATCTCAGCATTACCATATATATTGTTTTTTGTTTTCATGATTTTGGAAAAAGAAAGAAAAAATGCAAATGCTGGGATTCGAACTCATGACAAGGTACAAACTAAATAAATACTTTGCCGCTCCAGCTACACTTTTTTCTTGTCAAAATTGTATCAATAAAACTATATATATAATTTATATCGGGTCGGGTCAGACCCGATTTTTCTGACCCAAACCTGTGACCCGATCCGAAATTTCGGGTCGGGTTCAAATTGACCCGAAATTATTTTTAAAAATTCATAAACCCGACCAGGTCGGGTCGCCGGTCGACTTGACCATATGAACACCCCTAATGGTATTGGATTAAAAAGTATTCCAGGTGTATACCTGTCAATATGCACTAATGAACTTTGTAAATACACCTCACAATGATGACTGTATTAGGTGGTTATGTCAACTTATCACGCTACATCTAATATTTTACCGGAGTGACCTAAGTTTCGACCACTTATACCCTCACAATAAAGAAGATTTTAGGCATAAGTAATAAGTATTCATTCATCTCCGTATTGACAAAATGGACCATCCAATAATGCTCCAACATTATTAATACTATTACTTAAAAATAATCACTTAATCATGAGAGATTTATCACAATCAAGTCGATAACATGATTGGGTCAAACTAAAAATTTTAATTTAAAACATGTAATTCATATATAATATGACTTATACATAATTAAATTAAAATTACAGAGGCATATATTCAAATACATGTCAAACATGTAACATATGTTGAGTGGTTAAGACCTGATATGAGACTATTCTATTGGGGTGAATTTGGAACCCATAGGGTCGGATCGGTATCTCATACAGTGAAAATAGGTCTAAACCATAGATATAGAGCATGAGTGTATTTTTAAATAATAAAATAGAATATTACATTCCATTACGAGCCCATAGGAAAAAATCGGGGATGAGTTGGAATCCGGAAACTCAAAATCGAGAGAAAATAAGATTCTGCACGTATCGTAAATCGCACGAGCACTGCGCGCACAACAATATTTTTTATTTTTTATATTGTTGTTGCTATATACCAGCTCTCTGGACAGAAAGATGATACTAAAGATTTTTTCACAAAATACATTTCAAATTTTCTCCAAACAACTTCAAGCACCTAAACAGATATCGGGCATTGTATATAGTATATCATACATAATGCTTCCAATACAAGAAGCATATTGCAAGTTAGACATTCTAACTCTCTCTTCCTCAGTCTGAGGTGTCATTTTCTTTGAAAGATGTATGTCGTATTGAAATGGTATATTTATTGTCTTACAGTTGGTAAAACCGTACATTTCCAATATTTTATCTATGTAAGTGGATTACGACAACCCTAAAAGCTTCCATATTCTATTCTATTAGAGTCTTGTATCCATTATATAGTAAGTTTCACTCATGTCTTACATGGAAAAGTTATTGTAAAGGTATCATTCCTAATGATTAGGATATCCTCTACATATAAAACAAAGAATACTATCATGTCCCCACTAACTTTCTTATAAACACAAGGTTCTTCCTCATTCTTGATGAATCCAGAGATTCTAATTATCTCATCAAAATGACGATTCCAACTTCGAGTTGGTTGTTTAAGTCCATAAATAGACTTCATGAGCTTACAAACCAAGTTTGAAGTATCACTGGATACGAAACCCACTGGTTATTCCGTATAGATATCCTCATCGAGGAATTCATTTAGACAAGCGGTTTTCACATCCATGTGCCATATCATAATCGTGATATGCAAAAATGGCTAAGAGTATCCTAATGGATTTTAGCAAAGTGACTGGAGAAAAAATTTCCTCATAATCAATCGTAGGATGTTGAATGTAACCTTTCATTACCAATTGGACCTTAGAGGTTTCCACATTTCCATCGGACCCTCGCTTCCTTTATAAACCCATTTACAACCAATAGGTTTAACTCAATCAGGAAGTTCAACCAAGTCCAGACTTTATTGTCATGTATAGAATCCATTTCGGATTTTAAGGTTTCCTGCTATTTTCACGAAACGATATCTAATATCGCCTTTTTATACGTAGTTGTTTCCATTTCCTCCAAGAGGAGTACATCGAGGCTCGCATTAGAAGTTAAAAATAATCTCCCTTGAGGCTTTGATATTCTATTCGACCAACGTAAAACCTGTGTTGTAGATCATTCACCTAGTTAGATCTTTGGTTCCCTCTCAGGTTCCTCAATGTTGGGATCAAACTCATCTAGTTCAATCTTTCTATATTTCCCATTTTATCTCAAAAATTCATTTTCAAGAAAAGTGGAAAACGAGCAATAAATACATTTCGTTGCTCAGAATCATAGAATTGATATCCCAAAAAATTTTCAGGATATCCAACGAACCTGAATTTATACCCCATCAGTGATAGTTTATCCCACTGCGCGACTCTAACATACGTAGGACAACCCCAAATATTTAAATATCTAAGACTTGGATTTCAACCGTACCATAACTGACATGGGGTGTTAGAAATATCTTTCGGTGGAACTCTGTTAAGTATATGGACAATAATAAGTGAAGTATCCCAAAGGTAATATAGAAAATCTGTATAGCTCATCATAAATCATATTGTATCCAATCTCATATGCCACAATTCAATATTATTTAATTCAGATCTTTTACTTGTATTGTCCTCTATATTAAATGCATCTCGATATGTTTCCAAAATATAATGACCGTTAGATAAAGAACATTCACATATCAAATAGTTGTCTTTATCATATAAACATAAAGCACCATATTTAATGTTTATGTTATATATATATATATATATTTTATCTAATATCGGTAACAATATTACGTTTCTAATAAGAGAGGGTACATAATAAGAGCCGTGTAAACTTAATTTATATCATTTAGAGAGACCTCGAATAACCGTTCCTATGGCCTTGATATCCAATGTCTTATCATTCCCAACTCTAAGATGGATCTATAATTTGTTCAACCTTCTTTTAAGCATCATGACCTGCGTGAAGTTGAAAATATGAGTTTGACTACCGATGTCTAACACCAATCCATTATTTGTATTTAAGGCTAATGAGATATCATTAATAGGAAAAATACAAAGTGTATCTAAGAGTCATGCCTTTCCTTTTAGCTCTAGACAATCTTTCTTCCAATGTCCAAAGCTCAATTATTCTAACTCCAAGACAAGACATATGTTCATTTCCCACTCAAAGTAGCTCTCGACTCATTTCAATTTATTAGAATCCAAAATCACTCTAATGGATTTGCGGCATCCATCTACAAGACAACAATTAAACACTAGCAGAATATTTTCATTACAGGATATTCATCGAACTTGAATTTATACCCCTTGGGTGCTAATTTATCTCACTGCGCGACTATAACATACGCGAGACAACCCCAAATCTTTAAATATCTAATACTCAGAATTTCTACCGTACCATATCTGAATTGTGGTTGTAAAAATAGCTTTCAATGGAACTTTGTTAAGTATATAGACAACAGTAAGTAAAGCATAACCCCAAAGATAATATGGAAGATCTGTATAGCTCATCATAAATCGTATCATATCCAATAAAGTATGATTTCTTCTATTAGACGCAATATGTGTTGAGGAGTTCCTGGTGAGTTATATTAGGCGAGAATCTAATTCTCCTTAAAATGAAGTATTGTTTTCTATATTTGATCGCATGCTTAGTTATTTCATATATTAATCATGATCATCGTTATTTGTTATATATGTCTAATAGTTTTATGGTTACTTTAATACACATATACTTAATTTATTATTTGTATCTATTTTACTATTCGAATTAATTGATATGCATGATTCTGTTTAATATGTGAATTATGAACAATTAGATAAGCCCGACCATACTTGAAATATGTCCGGCCAAATATGATTTATATCCGATTGTATGACCCCATGGTATCTAGGATGGAAATCCAGACGTAAGTTCCATAGTCGATTCCGAATGGATAGGAATATGGTCCGCACTCGGGTACAATACCACGTGCTACTGGATGATGGCCATTTCATTGTTATTATTGTTATAATGCATGTATATTATACATGTCATTGCGTATGAGCATTTCTGCGTTTCTGGACTACGCAGTACATCCGGCCAGACTTCCTATAAATCCGACCAGACATGAAGATCAAACTCTATATAGGGCCAATCTTAGTCCATGTCCGACCAGGTCTCTATGAGGCCCGGCCTATTGAAAGCATGTTTTATATTGTTTTATCAATATGTCAATTATTGTTGCGGCCGATGTAACATTATGGTCATCTTGTTAGAGTCGTTTATTTTATGTATTTTAGATTTTGCATATTTAAGCTTTGTTTATTTATCGCACTTTACTTTTAGGCTTGCGCTTTGAGTGCTTTATAAAATGTACTTGCATGTAACTACATTATAAGATATGAGGATACCTCCATCAAGTGTAAATATTATATTGCCATCAGTAAGATACAGTTCTGAACCGAAATGGATTTAAGGTCAGACCTTGTGAGGGGTGTAGTGCGGCATTGAATCATTCATGGTGTCTCATACTGGGTGCGAATCCATTATTCTCCAGTTAGTTCCCCCGCAAAGCTATTTGTACTCTCTACAGACTGCAAGCACAACAATATAGTGGTCGCCGACATCATAGGTATAGCGGAAAATCCCACTTCGCTCCTACAGATGGCGACTCTACTGGGTATAAAGTATCGGCCTTAAAAAATGCCTTGTAATATTATGACGAGATTGATGAGAACTGTGTCTTCATCTTTGTGCACATCCTTTTAGCCCCAATGGCATCATGTATCGTGAAATCGCTTTCACTCAAGAAGGTGGATTGGTATATGATGATAACCATCACTTACTGGCATGTACCATTGGGTATTAAAGTGTGTTCACTTGGTCGATTAGACCATTGAGTAGGGGACCTAGTTGTGGGCAAACCTTTACGTCTTTGGGTATAAAAAATGCGAGTTCACATGGTTGATTAATCATCTTAAGTCCATTCCTAAATAATCATGATTACTAAGGGTCCAATTCGTCATTTTTATACAATGACACATTCTCCATATTAGGATTAGTCATTATGTAAATGGGAAGCCTTTGTCTTTTTATGATAGAACGGAACCAAAATAGCCAAGGTTCACCCTATAGCTTAGGGAATAATGTAGATTGGTTAAGAAGCAAGTGACTGAAGCAGAAATGGCAAGCATCGACAACACTCGAAGTGACAATGCTCTCATGGATCATTTGAAGAAGACAGTGAACAAGATGGCCGAATAACTACAAAGTCTAGCCAACATCATTGCTAATATGGCGGAATTTAACATGGTATCATGAATGACGGGGGCTGAGAATAGTGAGAGGATGGAAGAATGGCCTAAAAATAGGACTAGTGATGAGACTTTTGTGTTTGATTACGATGACATGGCTGAGTATACTGCTGGGAGAGTGGCCAGATCGTATAGTGAAGCTGAGCTCCAAAGGTTGAGAGAGCCAATAGAGATGGTTGCCAATAAAATGAAGGAAAATATGAAAGTTTGTTAGACTACAATACGATGGCATTCAAGGAACAACTGCTCGCATAATTTAAAATTCCCGAGAAGGTAAAGTTCAACGGGGAATGAGGATCCGAAGGTTAATCTCTATCAGTATATGTCCTTAATGAGTTCGACTGGACTATCACGACGACAAGTGCATAAAATATTTGAGATGTCACTAGGAGGGGCACCGATGGTATGGTTCCATAACTTGGACAAAAAAGTAAAAGAAGACTAAAGGGCGTTGGCTGAGGCGTTCTTAAACCAATATGTGACTAACATGGATATCGACTTATCGCTTCGTGACTTGGAAAACACGAAGTAAAAACCAGAAGAGAATTTCAAAGAATATATTGACCGCTAGAGAAGCTAGTTCTTAAGGATGCATACAAGGTCCTCAGAGAATGACCAAATAAAGATGATTATTAAGGGCACTAAGCCCTCTATCTATAATAAATTGAGGAAGATGACCTCAATGATTTCATACTTTAGGCAGTTAAAGGAGACTATCATGGATATTGAGGAAAAGGAGGCCGGAAATAGAAAGTACTACGATCAAGATCGCAAAATATACGGGAGACCTTCAGGAATGAAAGTTAGTCCCGCCGAGATCGTCGCTATTCGTAAAAGAAGATTTTCCAACCTTGACAGGCCTTTATCAAGGGTATTTGAGAATTTGAAGAAGTAAGTATGTTGGCGCCCTTGGAGCCTAAATCCTTACCAAACCCCATACCCCTCCATATTAACCTTAACCAATATTGCTAATACCACCAACAGAAATGACATGATACTGACAATTGTGCCCGCCTTGGACATGAAATACAATACCTAATCGACAGTTATGATACACTCAAAAAGTGATTCTATACTCCCAAGTATAAGAGTGTCGAAGCAAAAAAATAATGGTAAGTCCGGGGTGTTAGGGTTGGTGCTCAGAGTGCCAATCTGGATCGTATTTATGTCCGATTCATGAATACGAACAATTTATTTTTCCATAATATTACTTATTTATGGTAGTACTTCTTGCTTTTATATACATATTCGATCTAATTACGATTAGATTAAAACTAAATATGCTTTAGTGATATGTATATATTAGACAAAGACCCGATAATATATTTTGTAGTGCGCAGTTACAAAGTAGTTTGTAATTGACATTGAGAAGTGTCACTACTAGAAGTATATTATCAAATTAAGTTTCTAGTCAAGATTTACTAACACGGGTCGGTTAGTAAAATCCGCTGAGACCAGTACATGTCGTATATCGAGACTTGGTCTGATGGTTTATCCCAATGAAGCATGAGTCTTGGGAGACTCGTATAGACATGTAGGTATTTATTTGATAAACACTGAACGACTCACCAAAGATTTCCTAATAGATGGTACACTAACGTCAATATGAATCTTCTCGAGTCGAGTAGTATAGTGGTCTTTCGACTTGAGATACCACTGTGGATATATGAGATATCATCCACACTTTGATGGCAGTCACGTCACCGATCTATTTAGACCAGACCTCCGTCTGTTCGTTGGGTGTGGACTGATGCTCATGATATCCTGTGAGTATCAGATAGAATCTGTCAGTCCTGTGTACATGACATAGGTATCATGTACGTATTTTCGATCTAGTAAATCCATGATTGTGGTATACTTCGGAAGTGAGTTCCGAGTGTTATTTAGAGATCGTAAATTTAAAATTCGACTATATTATACCTTTGAGATTTGACGTTCTTATCTATATCCCCGATATAATATTGATTGCCTGTGACAGAAGGATTATATGTATGCAATGACCTCGACTTACATAGTTTAGTGAAATTATCAGTGGTCGTCATAATTTACGAGTGGGTGAATTATGTACATGAAATTGGATTCTGTGACGGATAAACCTAAACTTAGAGAGTCCCACAATATGAAGTGTACTCATTGAGCACTTGGGCAACACATTATGAATAATATAGATTATTCATAATACTTCACCAGATTAAATGAGTTAATTCGAATCGTTTAGATGGTTAAACGAAAATACATGCATTATGGACATTTCAGTCAATTAATAATTAATGTGTATTTGTATCTGATACAAGATTTGATTTGATACATATTAATTAATTGTCAAATGAGATTTTGATACATGCCATTAATATATGTATTTGTTATTTAATGTAAATAAAAATACATATATAATAATAATCGAATTAATTAATTATTTATGTATTTAAATGTCAAATATCTAGATTATTAAATTATATCAATATTACATAATTGTTATGCAATATGTTTGATTATTATTGATTACATGTGGCATGATTTTATTAAGCTTAAAATTTACAAATTGGATTTGTTAACTTAAAGCTTATTATTATTAATTATTTAGAATAATTGACCAAATGACCAAAATGCCCTTCTTTACCTCCCTAAGTCGGTTTTGGCTTACTATTTAAAGTTAGAAAATTTTATTTCCTCTTTAATAAGACTCCATGGCCGAACCTCTAAAGTAGAAAAACTCTCAAATTTTGTTTGGAGAAATAAGGAAGAAAGTGAAGAAATCAAGAAAAAAGTTTGAGGAAATTAGAAGATTTGGAGGTAATCTTCAATAATCTTAAACTTAGAAAGCTTGTTTCTTGTTCTTGAATATCTAGAATAGTTCTAGTATTTCTTCCTTTCTTATATTTTGGGGTTTTTTGATTTGGAGGAAGGATTTGGAGGCTAGATGCATGTGTGAAGTTAGATTGGATAATATTAGTGTAATATTAATTCAATTTTATCATTTGATGACTTGTTACCATTATAGAGTGTTTTGAACAGTCTTATAACTCCTAGAATTGTTCTTGAGTTCTTCATTTGTGGTGACTTTGGTTGGTGTAAGTATTAATATGATTAATGTTGAGAAAATTGGATTTAAAGCATGGAAAATGATATTTTTGGTTACCAAATCAGATCTGGAATTTCTATGATTTTGGTGATGAAAAGTATGTTGTATAAATGTATTGGATATGTTTTAGGCATTGGAACAATTGCCGAAAATTATTTCGGAGTTGAAATATGCGAAAACGGCAAAAAACGGCGTTACTAGGTGAGTTTTGGGCTTACCGGGTGTCTTCTGTCCGAACAGTGAATTGGTCACTGTTTGGGCAGCCCATGAACTGCCCAAGCACTATTGGAGCTGACTTGGGCAGCCCCCATATATGGTTGTTGGTCGGTTCGAACAAAAACAAGTTTTATGCCATTTTACGGAAAAATATTTTCGTAAAGGTTTCATGATGTTTCTAACCTATTTATGTCGTTATTTGATATTGAATAAATATATTTAGATGAAATATGAATGAATTATTCATATTGGATATTGAATAATTTATTTGGTAGCTTTAAAAGTTTTGAAGTTACGATTTAGCTCGAACCGCGCGCTTCCGCGCTAAAACCCCAACAAAAATGGTATTAGAGATGATCTGATCATTTATCCATTACATTTTTCATGCTTGATATATGATATATAATCCAATTTTGATATTTGCACATGCATGTAATTTAGATGTTTCTTAATTTTTCGGTTCTACGCTAACGGAAAACATAACGGAGATTTAATGGTTAAGTTAAGTTATGTTTTCCCAGGTAGAATTAAACTATTGAGAAATTGATCTAAATTAATATATGCATTTGATGTAGAGTAAAACCCTCTTTAGGAATATCCCCGCTTAAATAAGGCATTAAAGTAACTAGTATTAGGAATACTTATTTCTTGGTCCGCCTTGTCAGTACGGATGCAAATGATTTCCTGATGTTGTAGCTGTATCGTGCCAAAGCTGTGCAGTTATGGCTGATGGTAGTTCATTTGCGCCGGTAGAACTTATGTGATAAGAGACAAATTCAAGTGAAAGTGGAAATCATGAACGTGCCAAAGCTGTCAGGACTACATCGGTAGCTTTAGTTTGTCACTGACAAGTGAAGCCTTGATACGCCTCTTTGTGAACGTGCCAAAGCTGTCATAACGAGAAACAATCAGGACCAAAATCAGGAGTCACAGTGAGTGTGATTGACAATGAGTTGTCTACTTGTGAATATATGTAGGTGAGAACGTGCCAAATCAGTGAGTCGAAATATATTCATGGGGTTTGCTTCTCACTATGGAATTCAATTTAATTATTGAATTCCCGTTTTCCGTTGGGGACTACGATATTATGTAAAGTAGTGGGAGGCACTGCTGGGTTAAAAATCCATAACTAAAGCAGTGTGTAATATTATGAAAATTGCCGTTTATATTTTCCTTATTCTATATTTTTGATAGAATTTAACTTCTAATCCACTCCATGCATATTATTTGTATATGTTTTCTGACTTTCCTTATGGTTGCAGATTTCTAGAATAAGTTCTAGATTTAGAGTAGGCTTGGATATTGTTAGATTAGATAAAACCATCGGGAACTGTTATTCCAATTTTCTTGGAAAATCAAGATGGTTAGTGACTTAGTTATTAAGTCACATTAGGTAATCTTAATAGATATCCATTTTAGGATACATGTCTAGAGAGAATAGTTTCTTTTGCAGTAAGAATTGACCTGAATTAGTTCATGTCTCGAGATTTTTGATTGGCATTAAGAAAACCCCATTAGCTATTTGTTTATCTGATAATGACGTTTCTTGGCTTTAGTGACATTTAGAGGTAATGTGTCTGACACAATTTGCTAATTAATTATTTGCAATAGTTGTGAATAGTTGAAGGTAAATAATAAAGATAAAGAAATGAGATGTGTATAATTGTGTGTAGAGAATATCGATTCTCACAATACGACAATTATAGATATTGGATAGCATATCTCTCTTCTAGTTATTTAAAATATTTTTTTAATAATTGTTTTGATATTTGATATCAGAACTTGCGACTATTGGATAGTTACTTGTTTTTTATAAACAGTTGTTACATATTTTAATATGACTAGTAGTGTCATTGATGAAGAGATCAATATTAAGAAAAATATTTGGTTAACTAAATAATTTAGAACAGTGCTTTATGAGTTTTTATCATATAAGCATTTGATGCTTATTCTGTATGGTAAAGGATGGTCTGATATGAGATCACACCACATATCATTATCCATTTAATGAATATTGTATTCAGGAATATTATTAAATCTCATTTAACCAATGATCGTCATTGGACCACAAATTTATTAAACTAATACATTAGATGTATGCAGTCTAATGAATTATAAATTGTCTTGAGTAGTTTTCTTTACTTTGAACTTAGTTAATGAGTTGTCATAAATTGCCGATCTGGGGGAAAAAAACCAAGGCCAGACTTTAGAATGAGCGGCCCGGGCCGGGCTTAACTAAAAAAACATGGGCCCGACCCGGTCCGGACCGGGCTTTAAATAAATAAAATATATATATTTATATAATAAATTTTATAAATAACAAATTTTTTATATTAAAAGAATCGGGCTCGGGTAAAGCCATGCCCGACCCGAGTCCGAGACGGGCTTTTCCCGGGCCTGAACCTAAATTCAAATGGTCGGGCTCGGGCCGGGCTTATCAAATCCCGGCCTGAGCCCGGCCCATTGCCACCGTTTTATCCCGACCATTTGTACTTTACTATTGGGGAGACCCTGGTTTCATAAACTCTGAGGGGTGCCTTCCATATTGCATCAAGTCATTAAGTTTCTGCATAAGGGCAGAATTGTTACTATAAGGGCAGAATTGTTACTATAAGGGAAGAGGCTGATAATTTTATGGCTGCATTAGAGGTGCAACCATTCACAAGGTTTCAAGTGGATTCATTTTTCAAAGAATGGGTGGATCCTAAGGTGGCTAGGATAATGGGAAAGATGAACTACACGCCCAATACTGGACTTGGGGCGAGAGGCCAAGGTGTGAGGTCGCTGCCTAACATCAAATGCAATACTACTAGAAGAGGATTGGGCTATTCTAAAGGAGATAGAAAGACCAGGAAGAGATGGAATGGACTCTATGATCATTTTGTGAAAGAATGATATCAAAGAGCCTCTGAGTCATGCAAAGTCAATGGTGTCATTGTTCTGGATTTTGAGATATTTGTAGATGTGATAGGGATGGAAAAGAACCCAGTATTGAAGAAAGAATAAGATGTTGAAGCGAATAGAGATGCGATGAAAAAAAAAGGTGAAGAAGGAATGGGACGATGAGTTGTTCAAGCTTGAGGAATTAAAGCTCGAGGATATTGAACTTGCTGAAGAAGAAAGCTTTGAAAATTTATTTGTAACAGAACTATTTTATAACAATGAACTTGAGCTTAATAAGATGCATGATTTAGCTTACTTGCCTGATTTCTTTACTTTTAGTACGCATCATAACATGTATAACATGAATATATTTGACATAAATTTCGCTATAATAAATGCACTTAATCTTGGTAAATGCGAAAACCCAAAGAATATCTTGATTGATAGTGAAATTATCCCTTATGAGAGGAAATAATTAGAGAGATTATTAAGAAAATACGCAAAAGTATTCGTCTGATCATACGAAGACATGCCCAGAGTATAAAGGAATATAGCATAACATGTGATCCCGACATATCCGAATATGAGACCCATGAAACATAAATTCAACAGAATGAGACCAGAATGGGCTTAAAAGATTAGAGAATAGGTACAAAAATGAGCTCTAAATGTGGTTAAGTATCATGAGTGGTTAGCCAATATTGTGCCAGTTCCCAAGAAATACGGAATGGTAAGGATGTGTGTAGACTACATAGACATGAACAAAGGATGCCCAAAAGATGACTTTTCTTTGCCTCATATTGACGTTCTGGTAGATAATGCATCATTATCAACCACGTTCTATTTCACAGATGGGTTTTCAAGATACAATCAGATCTTTATAGTGGAGGAAGATAAACAAAAGACGACCTTCATCACTGAATGAGGAATCTATTATTTTCAAGTGATACTCTTTGAATTAAAGAATTCAATGGAAACTTACCATCGGATGGAAATTATCTTATTCCATGATCTGATGCATAAGGAGGTGGAAGTTTATGTTGATGACATTATAGTGAAGTCGGAAGCTGACCGGCGTAAACACACACGTATAACGCAAGCGCACGTATCGTTCAAGTAGTATAAAAATATCGATCCCACGAGGACTTAATTCCTACTATTGTTATTAATTGTTGATACTATTTATTTACAGATATCTAATTATAGGGAGAAGGGAATTGATTGCTTGAAATGATTTGATTTGTAGAGTTGCTAAATAAATAAATAAATAAAAAGACAAAAGAAAATACTAAGGAAAATACAAAAGACACAAAAATCTAGGGTTGTGAATCATTCTAATATCATTTAAAAGATGAAGTAGTTAAACCATAGTTAGGTAAATTATTGAATTATTAATCTGGAACACTAAATTATGTAAAAGCCTCTTCCGAATGATCATTTACAAATACCTAGTATAATCCAATTGAACCATATGTCTATGTCAATTAAATTACCTAGATTCATTAAGATTGAGTTCCAATTATGACTACCCCCGCCCAACAGGTATATTCCTATCCTGTAAGGAAATCTATTAAAGGGTTATCTATCCTTAAGGAAGATCGTGGGTTGTTGAGACTAAGGTCTTAAACTTAAAATCCCTATGTCTAGTTCATTTTAAGTTTACCTAATCAATTTTATTAGTGATTGGTTAATAAAAATTAATTATTAGATTATGACTCAACAAATAACTCTTTTAAGTACCCCAACTATAATCTAACCTTTTTTTAATACGGTGATATTAGAAATCATCACACCCCTAGATAACTAACACATAACTAGGACTAGTAAAGACATAAAATTAAAAGACATAAAAATAAAAAGACATAAAATAAAAGTTGAAAAATAAAATAAAATAAAATAAAATAAAATGAAATGCTAAGGTAAAAGGAATTACTTCTACTATTTACTATTTTAGAAATCTCCCATTAAAATAATATATAAACTTGAGATTATAATTAACCAGCCATAAAGGCGGAACCAAAATAACCAGCCATAAAGGCGGAACCAAAATAACCAGCCATAAAGGCGGAATAAGAATTTAATAACCAACCGACCAATCTGGCGGTATCCTTATTAAGTCCGGTTATAAATAGTTTATATATTATATTTTAGGGAGATTAATCTAAATAGCAATAGTAAAAGAATTACCTTTTTACCTTAGCGGTGAAAAGTTACCTACACATAGTAAATAGTAAAAATTGTAAGAAATAAGAAAGTAAAATTACTATTACTATTAAAAAGTAATAAAAATATTTACAAAACTTAAACTAAAATATTCTAGAGAGAGAAGCTCTCAATTTAGAACTAACAAAAAGAGAGAGAAAGGTGTAATGAAAACTGAAAATTCGATCTCTATTTATAGGCTCAGGTAAGGGTCCAGCGTCGCGAAGCCCAAATTGCACTAGCGTTGCGACGCTGGGTACAGTACGACACGTGTCACGCGCTGGTTGGTTGGCTCAGAATCTTATCCGATGACGTGGCACTGTTCATGACGTCATTGCTTGCGTCACGCTGACGTGTCAACTGTTCATGACGTCATTGCTTGCGTCACTTTGATGATGTGGAAGGCGACGTGGCGACACGTGGGGCGGCGGCCGTCGGACGAATGAGATGTTGACACGTGTCGCTCTGTGATTGGCTGATGATGACGTGGCATGTTGACTCGGTTGACTTGCTGACGTGGCTGCTGATGTGGCATGACACATGGATCGTTGACTCGGTTGACCAGATGACGTGGCTACACGTAGGATGACACGTGGCACACGTGGCGATGATGACTGTCGGCACCGTAGGATGTTGACACGTGGCACGGCGCATTTTAGCATCTCCGTTGTGATGGTGACACGTGGCACGGCTCTTCTCAAATTCTGATTTGTTGACCAGGCGCATGTTAGCAGATTCGGCGCACACTGGGCGTCGCGACGCGCAAGGCTTCAGCGTCGCGACGCTGAAATGACGATTTTGCCCTTTTTGTCCAATTTTGTCCATTTTGCCCCAAAACACCTCCAGAATGTCCTGAAACTTTATTTTTCTGCAAAATAACACAAAATACATCAAAACGTTCATAAAACTCAAGAAACTATACAAAATATTAGGTTAAATGAGTGGGAAATAGTGATATAAATACCACTCATCACACCCCTAAACCTAACATTTTGCTAGTCCTCGAGCAAAATATAAAATAAAATAACATAAATAACATTTAACTAAGCCACTTTCGTAGGGATCACGGTTGCATTTAGCATATGCAACAAGCCTTTAAACCCCTAGGTGTCCCTAGTGGACGAGTTGTAGTCTCGTGAAGGTTTACAGCAATGATACCCACAAACATTTTATAAAAGTAAAAAGGTAGTGAAACTAATGCACACAAAAGCAAAAAGACAAGCGAAAAGAGAATAAAGATGTTAGTGACTAATCAGGTGAAATTTCTAATCCAAGTTACTAGATGTTTTGTTTCACTTTTGAATTACTGAATAAGTAAATTCTCCGATTATTTTTACCATTCTTCATATACACAGTCAACATAATATTAAACAACTCATTTTTTCCCACAACAGTCATAAGTGCAGTTGATAAGAGAGTAATATTTTTGTCCTAAAGTTCTATCAGATTTCACATCTTTTTATAGTAATGGAATAATTTTTCTCATTTTTCTGATTTTTTCTTTGATTTTTTCTCTATTTTTTATTTATATACAATATCTTCCATCTATGTAGCGAGCTTTAGGTCGGTGACTCCCAAACCAGTTGGCTTTAGGGCATCAGGTGTTAAGACACCCCTAAGGACTTAATTACCCAGACTTCAGATATATACATATATATAAAATTTTCATCATTTTTGATCCATGTAACGAGTTTTGGGCCAATGACTCCCAAACCAGTTGTTTTAGGGCACTAGGTATTAAAATACCCTTACAGACTTAATAACTCGGATCTCAGATGTTGTTGTTTTTTTTTTTATTTTTTTTATTTATTCCATCACTATTTTTTAGATGTTTCCTCCAAATGAACTAGAGTACTGGATATTACAAACTTTTCAATTTTAGCTCATGTCTGTATGTTACCATGTATGTTGATAATATCTGCTAACTAAGTATATGAAGATTCATTTTAGTCAGTTTTATGGAGAATTTACAGATTTAATAATTCAAAAGTGAAATAAACAAAAATTAACTTATTTCGAAATAAATGGTTTGAAATACGTCTCAGGAGTGGAAATTCCTTACACAGCTATTTCTTACCAATTTCATCTTTTTTAGTCAACATAACAACCACATATTTCTACTAGTCATAAAACTATAATTTACATGTTTTTTTTTTTTAAAAAAGTTTAATCAAAGGTTCAGTTTATGGTGTGTGACTAACTGTCGAATGGACTTCCCGTTGTAGATTCCCCAGAGGGAAGGTGGAGCGAGGCTCACTTAAATACCCAAGCCCCTTAGGCTCTTATCGCTTGTTGTCAGGAATAAACAACGAGTCCTCCAAACTAGTCTGTCACAACACGCTACAAGTGAATGATTATCTAGGTGCCTTCACAGCTTTTCCTTATAAAAAGGTAGTGAGTGAAGGAAGACACCAAACCATCACCTAGCTTTAAATATGCCCTTTGTTTTTATTAATTTTTTAATTTTTTTGTATTTTTCGAAAAATTTTGGACTAGAAATAAAAACACAATACAAACAAGTACTATTAACTATACCTCACCCCCAAACCTAAATGAGACATTGTCCCCAATGTCTTAAAAAGTAGAAGAAGAGTTTAGAAAATCGTACCTGGTTAGCTGAAATTCTACAGGAAATTAAAGGTTAAGATCCAGATTTATTCGACGCTTCTTACCACGATCGTCCTCGGACCATTTTATCTTTGAAATGATAGGGTCAACTTGTGGTTCAAAGGCTACGAGTTGGTCAATTAGATCCGGTGCAGTTCTGGCAGTAAAGAGGAGTTCTTTCATAGGTTTCGACACGAACCCATTTCTCCGAGCATCATCAAGAAACACACAAAGAAAGTCATAAAATCCATCAACGTTGAGCAATCCAAGCGGTTTCTGGTGTATGTTCAGGTTCGCCCAAGATAGTACTATAAAAATTTCCTCCAATGTTCCTAAGCCACCTGGCAAAGCAATAAACGCATCAGAACGGTTAATCATTTCTACCAGTCGTTCAGACATACCTGGCACGATCAGTTCCTCTCCGTTTGATGATCCAATAAGATTAGCATCTGCTAAGGGTTTTGGGATGATTCCCAAAACATGACTGCCTCCTTCTGTACGGCCTTTGAAACGATCCCCATTAGTCCAAGATTGCCTCCGCCATATATTAAATGCATATTCCTTGCTGCTAAGACTCGACCCAATTCCTGTGCTGCTTCTATGTATTGTGGTTTAGTACCAACGTACTACCGCAAAACACACAGATGTTCTCAACTCGTCTTCTTGAAGTGGCTTCCATTTTTTATGTATTTCTTTCTCAACTATGGATGCCTTTAAAAGTGCAATGACGGGCTGAATTTATAGTACCTGAAAAGGGTGAATACAATAATAGCACAAGTTTCTTCCAGAGGACGATTGTTAGCTAAACAACAAAAGAAATCGTGAAAGGTCAAAAAGTCTGGATCTTGTCTACAAAAATAAAGATAATTTCAATAGAAAAGAAAATCAAAGTAATAATTAAGGCAACAGAATTGTGTACGCAATACGCCACTTGCTTAGTATAAATTCATTAGGATGCGTCTCAAGAAATCATTCTTTACTCAGCCATCGTTAATGAATTGTTTTCATCTTTAATTGCCAAACACAATTCCTTCTGTCTTAAAATGCTCCATTTGTGCCTTTCCCTACAAAAATAACACACAAAATTAAAAAGTTCACACTATGTATACACAAATATGAAAACAGAAATTACAACAAATTACATGGGTTGCCTCCCTGCTAGCGCTAAATTTTTCGTCTTCAACCAGACGTGACTGAAATCCATCTGTTAAGGAGGTTTCAGCGTCGTTTTGGATGTCCTATCAAAGACAATTCCGTGAGCGTTGCTTTTGAAGGGTCTCTTCCAACGGTAAAGTGGCAAAAAGAATTTTGTCATATTAGTGCTCGTGCCACCTTTTTGATCTTTGTTGCTCCAGTAGTTCCTGCAAAGAAAGAAAGAAAATCAGAAGGTCTCGTATGGTGCTTGACTTGGAATGGAAGTTCCATTCTGTCAAGCTTCTGTTTGATATCTTTGGTTTGTACTCCCCAAAACAGCGATGTTTCTCCTAAATGCTCTGGATCTTTATTAAGGTCAGACATTTGCTCCTCCATTTGCTCTTTTTCTTGCTCCACCTTTTCTTCACAGATGTATTTGAAAATTTCTGCATTCAGCTCTTCATCTGTCATCTGTGAAATACATGTTTCAAAATTGTTAACCTGAAAAGAAATGTTAGATTTTAGGTCTTCATCCTCTGATCTGGTTGAAATGATTGGCTCAGGTAGATCTTCATCAAACATTTGTGCAATGGAATCTCCAAGATCTTCATTTTGAGGATACAGAATTCCATCCTCAATTTTTGATGTATTTGGTACAAACAGCTCAGTTTCATCCTCGTCAGAATCTGAATAATAGAAATCAAATCGAGACTTTGTCGGTTCGGGTTCCTGAACTGATACCTCTGGTTGTTGATTCTCCTCAGCCTCCTCCTTGTTAAGGTGTCATTGTGGAATGTTTGGTACTCTGAGGCTTCATCTGAAAATGATTCTTGAGGTATATAGCTCTGGTTTTCTATTAATTGTCTGATCTGATCTGTCATTCTCTGTATGGATCCTGCGTTACTCTGAATTTGTGCATCAAATTGAACTGCTTGTTCTTTGAACATGTCAATCAATTGATCTTCCTCTGATGGATCTGGTTCATGATAAGAAAGAATCGAAGGAAGATGGTGGATAAGATGGAAAATGTGATGATTCTTCGTACCTTGGTTGATTCCAAAAATTCTGCCACTCTGAAATGTAAATACATTGATCGCTCGGGTGGTTACCATCACATATTACACATCTCCCCATTTCATTCTGTTGAGCAAATGTAGTATTGCTTGATTCTGGCATCCAGTGATATTCGTTGGGCTGAACAACAGGCCTCAGAAAACTGGACTGTTGCTCCCAGATGTGGGGTGTATCTTCTTGTAACGCTTGTAATCTTTCAATCTCCCAGTAGTGTTCCATTTTTTTAATCACCTGAAAACAAAAGAAATAAAAATTACAAAATAAAAGAAAGAAAATTAGATATAAGTATATTTGATAGTTTCAAAATTAATAACTCAAGAAAAATAAGTCCCCGGCAACGGCGCCAAAAACTTGACCGGCGTAAACACACACGTATAACGCAAGCGCACGTATCGTTCAAGTAGTATAAAAATATCGATCCCACGAGGACTTAATTCCTACTATTGTTATTAATTGTTGATACTATTTATTTACAGATATCTAATTATAGGGAGAAGGGAATTGATTGCTTGAAATGATTTGATTTGTAGAGTTGCTAAATAAATAAATAAATAAAAAGACAAAAGAAAATATAAGGAAAATACAAAAGACATAAAAATCTAGGGTTGTGAATCATTCTAATATCATTTAAAAGATGAAGTAGTTAAACCATAGTTAGGTAAATTATTGAATTATTAATCTGGAACACTAAATTATGTAAAAGCCTCTTCCGAATGATCATTTACAAATACCTAGTATAATCCAATTGAACCATATGTCTATGTCAATTAAATTACCTAGATTCATTAAGATTGAGTTCCAATTATGACTACCCCCGCCCGACAGGTATATTCCTATCCTGTAAGGAAATCTATTAAAGGGTTATCTATCCTTAAGGAAGATCATGAGTTGTTGAGACTAAGGTCTTAAACTTAAAATCCCTATGTCTAGTTCATTTTAAGTTTACCTAATCAATTTTATTAGTGATTGGTTAATAAAAAGCATTAAGATTATGACTCAACAAATAACTCTTTTAAGTACCCCAACTATAATCTAACCCTTTTTTAATACGGTGATATTAGAAATCATCACACCCCTAGATACTAACACATAACTAGGACTAGTAAAGACATAAAATTAAAAGACATAAAAATAAAAAGACATAAAATAAAAGTTGAAAAATAAAATAAAATAAAATAAAATAAAATGAAATGCTAAGGTAAAAGGAATTACTTCTACTATTTACTATTTTAGAAATCTCCAATTAAAATAATATATAAACTTGAGATTATAATTAACCAGCCATAAAGGCGGAACCAAAATAACCAGCCATAAAGGCGGAATAAGAATTTAATAACCAACCGACCAATCTGGCGATATCCTTATTAAGTCCGGTTATAAATAGTTTATATATTATATTTTAGGGAGATTAATCTAAATAGCAATAGTAAAAGAATTACCTTTTTACCTTAGCGGTGTGAAAAGTTACCTACACATAGTAAATAGTAAAAATTGTAAGAAATAAGAAAGTAAAATTTACAAAGTAATTAAAAATATTTACAAAACTTAAACTAAAATATTCTAGAGAGAGAAGCTCTCAATTTAGAACTAACAAAAGAGAGAGAAAGTGTGTAATGAAAACTGAAAATTCGATCTCTATTTATAGGCTCAGGTAAGGGTCCAGCGTCGCGACGCCCAAATTGCACTAGCGTTGCGACGCTGGGTACAGTACGACACGTGTCACGCGCTGGTTGGTTGGCTCAGAATCTTATCCGATGACGTGGCACTGTTCATGACGTCATTGCTTGCGTCACGCTGACGTGTCAACTGTTCATGACGTCATTGCTTGCGTCACTTTGATGATGTGGAAGGCGACGTGGCGACACGTGGGGCGGCGGCCGTCGGACGAATGAGATGTTGACACGTGTCGCTCTGTGATTGGCTGATGATGACGTGGCATGTTGACTCGGTTGACTTGCTGACGTGGCTGCTGATGTGGCATGACACATGGATCGTTGACTCGGTTGACCAGATGACGTGGCTACACGTAGAATGACACGTGGCACACGTGGCGATGATGACTGTCGGCACCGTAGGATGTTGACACGTGGCACGGCGCATTTTAGCATCTCCGTTGTGATGGTGACACGTGGCACGGCTCTTCTCAAATTCTGATTTGTTGACCAGGCGCATGTTAGCAGATTCGGCGCACACTGGGCGTCGCGACGCGCAAGGCTTCAGCGTCGCGACGCTGAAATGACGATTTTGCCCTTTTTGTCCAATTTTGTCCATTTTGCCCCAAAACACCTCCAGAATGTCCTGAAACTTTATTTATCTACAAAATAACACAAAATACATCAAAACGTTCATAAAACTCAAGAAACTATACAAAATATTAGGTTAAATGAGTGGGAAATAGTGATAGAAATACCACTCATCAGAAGCTAGGGATGGATATATGGATGTATTGGAATATTTTTACATCGGATGGACAAGTACAACCTTAGACTAAACCCCCAATAATATGTATTTGGGGTCATATCCGGGATCTGTTGGGGCATACGGTAGGAAAAAAAGAATAGAGGTAGATCCATGAAAGATTAAGGCGATAATAGAGATGCTCACGCCTAAAACTGAGAAAGAAGTAATAGCATTCTTGGGACGGATACGATATATCAGTCGATTCATCGCCAAGCTTACCTCAATATGTGAGCCGATTTTCAAGTTACTCAGGAAAAAAAACAACCGTGTGAAATGGAATGAAAAATATCAAGAAACCTTTGAAAATATTAAACAATATTTGACCAACCCACTAGTCCTAAAGCCACCAAGGCCGGGCAAACCTCTAGTCGTATACTTGGCAGTGGAATCTAAAGCGTCGGGGTTGATGCTAGTACATAAGGATGAT
Organism: Zanthoxylum bungeanum; assembly: GCA_019454045.1. Taxonomy (NCBI): domain Eukaryota; kingdom Viridiplantae; phylum Streptophyta; class Magnoliopsida; order Sapindales; family Rutaceae; genus Zanthoxylum; species Zanthoxylum bungeanum. The sequence goes on along the minus strand of SKCR01038568.1, from coordinate 11,460 downwards.
ACTGGAGTAGAGCATGCGGTTTATTACCTCAGCAAGAAAATATTGCGATACCAGACCCATTACCAAGAAGTGGAGAAAATATTATTAGCGATAGTGTGGGCCATTAAAAAGTTACAACACTACTTTCAAGGAGAACCTGTTAAGGTACATGCAGTCGGCATCTTCCCTGGTAGGGAAATTATTGAGATGGTTAGTCTTGTTAACCGAGTTCGATATGGAGTATATCACCGAGTAGGTAATCAATGGGCGAGTTGTAGCAGAATTCCTGGCATAATAACCAATCGATGGGGATAAGTACGAATTTGAGTTTCCGAATGAGGAAGTCAAGACAATAATAGTTCAAGGCTGGAAGATGTACTTTGATGGGCTTGTGAATTACAAAGGCATGGGAATCAGAATTATTTTATAGTCCACACTCGGGATACAATGCCATGTACTACTAGGGAATGGTCATTTCATTGTTGTTATTGTTATAATACATGTCTATTATATCTGTCATTACGTATGAACGTTTCTGCGTTTCTAGACAACGCAATACACCCAACCAGACTTCTCACAAATCCAGCAAAACATGAAGATTGAACTCTATATCTGGTCTACCTTAGGTCATGTCCAGTCATGCCTATCTAAGGCTAGGCCCATTGAAAGCATGCTTTATATTCTTTTTATTAATATTTTGATTATTGTTGTGGTATGTGTAACATTTTGGTCATCTTGTTAGTGTTGTTTCGTTTATGTATTTCAGATTTTGCATATTTAAGCTTTGTTTATTTATTGCACGTTACTTTCGTGTTTGCACTTTGAGTGTTTTATAAAATATACTTGCATGTGACTGCATTATAAGATGTGGAGATAACTCGTTCGAGCGTAAATATTATATTGGCATCAATTAAGGACCATTCCGAACCTAAATGGATTTAAGGTCGGACCTTGCGAGGGGTGTAGTACGACCTTAAATCATTCCCAGTATCTCATATGGGTTGGCGACTTCATTATTCTCTGATTAGTCCTATCGCTAGGCTATTCGTACTCTCTACGGACTACGATCCCAACAGTATAACGGTCGCCGACATCATAGGCATAACGGTAAACCCCACTTCGCTGCTACAATGTCTGTCTAAAAGTCTGAGTCCGTAAACCCTTCTATTTTCATTTGTGGTGATCTGTAAGTCAATATCACATCCTTAGTCCTTCTTAAGTACTTGAGGATTGCCTTGATTGCTATCCAATGATTTTATCCTAGATCAAACTGAAATCTGCTTGTTACACTAACAACAAATGTAATCTCCGGTCTTGTATAATGAATGACATGCATGAGACTACATATGACAGATGCATACGGTACGTGACTCATGTGTGCTATCTCTGAGGTGTATTAGGACTCATCGATGTAGATACATGAATTTCATGCCTACAAGGCAACAAACTTCTCTTAAAGTCCAACATATTGAATCTCTTGAAAATATTTTCTATGTACATAATTTATTATAAATCAATCATTCTTCTAAATCTATCTCTATAGATTCTAATGCCTAGAATGTACGTTGTTTCTCACAAGTCTTTCATTTAGAATATTTTGGATAACCATACTTTGACCGAAGTCATCATAGTGACATCATTTCCACTAGTAATATGTCATCTACATATAGTATCAAGAATGTGATAACGCTCCCACTAACCTTTCTGTAAACACATGGTTCATCTATATTTTTTATGAAACTAAAAATTTTGATTGCATCATCAAATCGTAGATTCCAACTCCTAGATGCTTGCTCAAGACTATATATAGATATTTGCAACTTACATATTTTATAACTATCACATTTGGAATGTAAAATCTTCTCGCAGTTTCATATAAATTTTTTCCTTAAGAAATCCATTCATAAACGCCATTTTGACATCCATATGTTAAATATCACAATCATAGTAAGCTGCTATAACTAAGAGAATTCTAATGGATTTTAGCATAGCTAATGGCGAAAAGGTCTCCTCATAATCAACTATTTCTTTCCAAGTATATCATTTTCCCACTAGTCTAGCTTTGTAAGTCTCTAATTTACCATATTTTCCAATCTTTCTCTTGAAGATCCATTTACACCCAGTATGACTAATTCCTTCAGAGGGATCAACAAGTGTCCATACTTGATTAGAATACATGGAATCCATTTCATAATTCATAGCATCAAGCTATCTAAAAGAGCCAATTTTCGATATTACTTCTTCGTAGTTTTTGTGGTTGTCTACATGAACTGCTTCACCAATTATAAATAATTCAAAATCATGTTGAATGACTAAGGTGTATCTCAGAGGCATGAAAGATTCCATTACTGACATACAAAGTGATTGTGTTTCTTGAAGTGCGTTTTGTTCTATTTCTTATGGTTCCTTCTGATGTAAATCAATTCACTTTTCACAATTCTCTTTTTGAGAGACTTCTTCATCAAGGTCTACTTATTTTCCAGTACTTCCTTCTTGGATCATGCAATCCTCAAGAAAAGTATCATTCCTACTAATCACGATCTTGTGATCAGAGGGAATGTAGAAGTAATATCTCATTGAGTCATTGAGATACCCTATGAATTGACCCTTTTAAGATCTTGAGACTACCTTTTCCATAAAGAATTTCCTTGCATAAGATGGATTGCCTCAAATCTTCAAGTATCCTAAGTTTGGACATTTCCCATACCATATCTCATATGGGGTCTTGGGAGCATATATAGTTAGAACTCTATTTAGAACATGCAAGGCTGTTTGGAGAGCATATCCCTAAAATGATTTCGGTATATCAACAAAACTCATCAGAGAATGTACTATATCCTACTATATCCAATAAGGTACGATTTATTATTTCCGCTACACTGTTATGCTGAGGTGTGTAAGGAGGTGTTACCTGAGATAATATTCCTTGTTCCTTGAAATAATCTTGAAATTTGGTACTTAAGTATTCTCCTCCACGAGCAGATCGTAGATTTTTTATACTTTTTCCCAATTGGTTTTCTACTTCATTCTTATACTCTTTGAACTTTTCAAAAGTATATGACTTATGTTTCATTATGTAAAAATACCCAAATCTTGAACAATCATCAGTGAAAGTAACGAAGTATTGAAAACCAACTTTGACCATTATACTAAGTGTGCCACATACATCAGTATGTATAAGTTCCAAGGTTTCTTTGGCTCTTTCATTTTATCCTACAAAAGATGATTTGGTCATTTTTCCTTTGAGACATAATTCGCAAGTTGGATAAGGCTATAAGCCTAATGAAGAAAGTAACCTTTCTTTCTCCAATTGTGAAATTCTTTTGTCTCCAATATGACCTAATCGTAAGTGCCAAAGCAATCTTGAATTTGGATTATCACTTGATCATTTTGTTGTTACCGCGTTTAATTCATTGTTATGTTTGCCATTCTTTTACAAGACATATAATCCATTTATATTTAATACAATGCCAATGAATTTATTCAAATAATAAATATTACATTTCTCATTGATAAAATCAAATTCATAATTATATTTCGTCAACACTGGAATGGAAATAATGTTCCTTATTGCACTAGGAAAATGCAAAACTTTATCTAATAAAATTAAAGTAGTTATTATGAAGACAAACTCTTCAAAACATTTATCAAGCGTCATCTGTCCAAGTCGAGCGCCCTGACCTGCTAGTGTACGAATAGAACCTCGTCGACATAGTAATGGGTCAGCCATTTTCTGATGTCAGAATCCCATAATAAGCGCCCCGACGAAACATAAGTATAAGTCATAAATCGTGAAAGCAATAGTCAAGCGCCGAGATAGAAACATATTATCAAGCACCTCGAGGTGGAAACGTTTCATTAACAAGTATCTCGATGAAAACATAATGATAATTCATAAAACATTAAAATATATATCAATTGTTGAGACATAAAAATATCTTCTTAAAATCAAATTATCAAGAATACTTCTTTGATAAAAAAAAAACACTTTTGTTTTACATGATCAAACATTGCAATACCAAACATGATCATAATTATCAGAAAATAAAAACACCATAATGTGAAAATATCATAAAGACAGAAAATAGAGTGTCCATTCACATAATAAATACATCACATAAAACACATATTTATCCATCATCATTCATCAAGAAGCTCACAAGTCGGACACATAACATGATACATTTCAAGATTAACAAGCATTGATCAACATCTCGCATATCAGGGTACATAGAACTCATATCACATACTCATCAACAACATACTTTTAACTTGGTACACACACACACACACACATTTTCATATTGTACGATTATACTTCGCAGAACCAAGTCACTCGTGCCCATGGCTATAACCATCCCAAACTCGTGGTGGTTTAGTCAACTTAAACTATACATATTCTTACATAAAAACATATCCATATCCATACACTTATATATATATATATATATATATATATATATATATATATATATATATATCCCCTATAAAAAAATTCATGAAAATAATTAGCCATACTTCAAGTATTTGTCGCATGGAATATTTATCACATCTCGTGATCATTCCAGATCATAGTCAAATCGAGATTTCAAGAGCATATTCCGACTCTCAACGCTCCCACGAACGCGTAAGAATCAATATAATTCCAATCAGAGTTACTATTCATTCAGAGGTCACTATTCACCATTTCTTTCTTCCTTGTTTACGTGCAATCGAGCACAGATCGGAAAAATCATCACCATCAACTTGCATTACTGTCAGAGCGATTCAAATTGGCGGGTGGATCGAGCTGTGAAATGAAGCGGTGAAACAAGATCAAACATGGGAGTAGCGCGCGTATCCTCTATATTTTGGGCTGTTTTAGACAAGTTCAGGGTCGCCTCCAGCCACCAGCAGCTTCACAGTGGTCAGACGTCCCTATCTCCATCGGCGCATTGACTAATGGTTGGTCGTCGGGCTCCACTTTCTAGACGAGTGAACATTGGTCATGTGATGAGTTTGAACTATTTTTGGTCCTTTTGTAATTAAAGGAAATTTAAGATATTTATAATGTATTTCCTGGAAATTGCCTTCAGGTAACCGTAAAATTAGAAATAGGCCCATATTATTGGGCTCTTTTTTGAATTCATATTTTTGAGACCCTTCTGACATGAATTTCAAAAAGTATTCAACATGAACGTTGTTCGTCTTCGAAAGTTATTTTCTACGGATCAAAAATAAACCAAATAAGAGTTTGTTTGTTATTTTATAATCGAAATAACGAAACTTTCTCCATATATCAAAATCGTATAACTAGTTCTTTCGAATTTCATGATTTCCTATACAAAGAGATTCCACTATAAAACATTCCGATATATTTTTCATTATTTAAATTCTTATTCTCCGACATTGTTTCATTTTGAGACCTAAACTTCAATCCGGAACCTTCCAGAACTGTTTCGAAAACTCGGAATATTACACGAATATTCTAACCTAATTAGGAAATCTTATTTTGCCAAAATAATCATTTATTAACTTTGAATAAACATTATTGAATTTGTGATGTATATGAGAACTAGATTTTTGCTCGTCATAAGTTCATTATCAAGTAGCAGTGAGATAATATTAAGTCTTTAATATTTCATCTCCATGATATCCCACAGATCATAGGTAATCGCCTAGCAGCAATCATGGCCGTTAGTTGATGAATGCAATGGGAAAACATATAAATCTGTTAAAATACACTTTGAGCATATCATCTAAGGCCTGCCGATATTTATGTTTCTTATTGAGTTTGAGATCATGGTAAGGTCAAGTCTTTTATACTCGACACATCTTTAAACTCGATCTTATGGATTTGATATCTCTGAGATTTCAACCCCTTTTACCAAAGACTTATATCCACAACTTTGAGTTTCCTTGAAACATCTCTAACTTTTATTATTAAAGTTATCGGATCTCATCTTGAAACATATGTAACTTCGTACGTTAATCACTCAAGGCCATCTAGTATTTATTCAAAGGATGGATAATCGAATGAGAATATACTAGTGAACCAATAGTACTATCGTACAAGTCAATATGTGATCTCAGTGTTAGAAAGTTATGACCCATAGCGTCACTATTTGTAAAAGACATTGTGTTTTTGTACAAATTAATTATGTAGCAATGGAAGTTGCCTTTTATCATTTCGTAATTGGATTACTTAAATGTGTGAATGATAAAAGTCCTTATGATTAGTTCCAGATTGAGATGATATGAGACAGTATCAATCCACGACGGTTTAATCATTAAATATCCCTAGTCGTAGTATTATCGAGACTGGACATCGATAATGCGGAATAGACTATTATCGCACTTGTGCATGTTATGGAAGCGTAACATCATAGTTCTCATATATTTAAGTATTGAATACTTATGCAAGTGTGGTAGGAGGTTGTGTTTTACCGATGGTACGGAAAACAGCTTCGCTCTGGATAGACCCCACGAAATCCCATTGGTAGTATGACTATGTGTCTATGGGAGTCTGTATCAGGGTAGGTTTATTTGGTCTTAACCCGAGACTTGCATTGCTAGTACTTGCGACAATCAATACGCTTTGGTTTTGGTCGTCCAGGACTTTAACAGGTTCTGTGTACGGCTCTTCTGGGTTTATTGAGAATCATAGTGTATTGGATGTGATGTCAAGACAGAAGTATCAATTCAGTCATATGGAGATGATGGTCATGCAGGGATACAGAACTGGTTCTCTAAAAGGTTGCAACCGTCGGGATAATATGACTAGGTCATGATTATCCGATAATAAAGAGACTAGTTGCTTGTGATCCGATATATGCTTCGTACGGGGCAGACACTATTCCAGCCCCAGGCCTTGCATGTGACATCAGATACTGGATCGCAAGATACGCAATACTACATATAATATGCCTGACATAGTTTATATAGTCCATTAAGAATATTTCTGGAGAATTGGGTAGGCATGGCGCTTTGCTAGAAGCCAACCTTGTCTCGTAAATCAGTAAGAACGTAGTACAAGGTACGTACGTGTTCGGATAGTCCGACGACCAGATTTACTGCCAACATATCCAGGGATCTCTTGGGTCGCTTCCCGAAGATTCACCGATGACGTATGATTCAAACTTTATTAATCTGGGATTAATAGATGAGAGACTTTATTTGGGATAAAATACTATTTAAAGAGAGAGAACGGTTAATTGGAATTAATCGATAAAATAATATATTCGATATATTATACGAAATTGGATTTCGACGCGGAATTAAAATTAGATTTTAATTCGGGCTAACGAATTGATTTAGAATTAAATCGCAAGCGAAGTGAATAGTAATTTTGCTAGGCATGATTATTTAATTAAATTTGATTTAATTACGACGCAACGAAAACTCGTTAATTCAGAATTAACGAAACCGAGCCCGGAATATGTTTGCGACGCCACTCCGATTTTGAATCAAGTGCGGCCGCAAGTCACATCGCGAGTCACATCACTTGTCACTTTAGTGAAAGATGTCTAAGTCACCTTTTTGGTGAGTGACATGCAGTCACTATTCATGAAAGAAGTGGTTGTGGGCATTTAATGAGCTTTTGGTTTGACTTTGGTTTGACTTTTGAAGTATATACCAAATATTTGGTAATTGATTTTAGGTAATTGATTTTAGAAAACAACAACACAAAATCAAAGCATAACTCTCTCTCCCAAAATAGCCAAAACCGTGAGCTCTCCAAGGGGAAAGGAAATCATTTTCTTTCTTCCATCTTGCTAGCACATTAGAGGATCAATACAAGGTGATAGGGAAACCGAACTAAGAGCTTGGAATCCATTGAAGCTTGGAGCTTGTTCAACATCATCAACAAAATCTTGCTTGGCCGTGAGCTTCCACAAGGAGGAAAAAGGTTTGGTTATCATCACATCCAAAGCCGTTCAATGTAAGTGTGTTTCCGCCACTCTTCTTTGCGTATTCATTCTATTTCTATGCTTAATATAATCTTGGGATTAACCTAGAAACCCAACACTCAGGTCAGATGATATAACAATATTAATATATTATTACGAAGATCAATTACCTTAGATACTATTACCATGTGACCTTACGCTTATGTGGTCATGTTCGATATTTCATTCTACTAATGAATATACTTAATGTTTGTGTCCTTGTGATATGATACTCATCATCTATTCTATTAAAATCAAATGTTAATTTAGGAGACACACAATAATATTGGTCGAGTGATATATTATTGTCTTTTATAATAATCATATTTTACCAAGATTTTAATTTGAGACATATATAAATATTGTTGACTCTCATAATCACAAACATCTTTTGGATTAACGATATTTATTTGTTATAATGTCTCGGGATATACACATAAAACATGGATGTAAAAATATGTAAAAAACCAAATGTCTTTAATTAAATAAATAATAAATTGTATTATAAAATATTTTACACTAAATCATGAGATCCACAAAAGATTTTCGGGCATACATTCTAACACTATTTTGGGTCAATGTTACCCATACTATTTTGGCGTAGAAATTTCCCTCTCCATGGTAGAGGGAAGACTATGCTAAAATATAGATTTTAGAACAATCTTGAAAATGCTCTAAAAGTCATTAAGACGAAGTTTGTAGAGGCGAAAAAAAAAGTAAATAAATTTGGAAGAAATTAAATATCACACTTTAAAAGTTTTAGGGGCATAATCATAAAATATATTGAAATTTTTTTTAAAAAAAAATATAGTTTCACTCATTTGTGAAATTAAGATTGTGTTTTTTGTGAAAAAAAATCATCATATGAATTTGTTCTTTAGTAAAAATTGATAAAACTGGTAATATCGTGTGATGATATGGCATAGGTATTTCTTCCTTTCATATTCCACGTCTTACAACATTAGCAGTCATAATACCAATGCACATCAGCAGAAATCATGTCACATTAGCTGTCGTGCACATGCCATGTCAGCAAATATCATGTCACATCAGTAATAACTAATAGTGTTACTAATTTTGTCATTTTTTGTTAACGGATGAAATCACATAGTAGTCTTTTGTCACAAAAAAACACAATCATGATTTTACAAATGAACGAAACTATAAGATTTTTTTGTACTTTTTCCAAAATATATTTTATTAATTAAATTATAAATATCAATACAAATAATTGCACAAATTGATTAATCATCTTAGGTGGCATGAAAGAGTTGGTTGAAAATTGAATATTATGTGGGCCATATGATATTTCTATCCAAACAATACTTTCATGTCACGCGTAAACCGTAATTTGTCAACTTAGTGTAACGACCAGGAATTTCAACTACTATTACATTGTGGGATGAGCGTCACATAATAAAAATCATGTTTGGAAATATATACCCTCGTGAGGGGACTTTGGGAACAATCGGTAAAATCTTCGAGAATCTGATATTAGATACTACGATTTGTTGGAAAATTATGACCCATAGCGTCACTATTTGTACATATGAATATTTTACCGATGGTACGGGAAACAGCTTCGCTCTGGATAGACCCCCTCGAAATTCCATTGGTAGTATGACTATGTGTCTATGGAAGTCCGAAATCAGGGTAGGTGTATTTGGTCTTTACCTGAGACTTGCACCGCTAATACTTGCGACAATCAATATACTTTGCGGTCGTCCAGGGCTTTAACATGTTTTGTGTACGCCTATGCTGGGTATATTGAGAATCATAGTGTGTTGGGTGTGATGTCAAGACGGAAGTGTCATTCCAGTCATATGGAGATGATGGTCATGTAGGATACGGTACTAGTACTCTTAAGTACTGCAGTCATCGGGATAAAATGACAAGGTCATGTTTATCCGATTATAGAGACTAGTTACCAGACATCCGACATGTACTTCGTACGGGACAGACACAATTCCAGCCCCAGGCCTAGCACGTGATCATCCGATACTGGATCGACATACACGATACTACATATACTACGCCTGATATAAATCATTTATTCCTGTAAGGATATTTCTGGTGAATTGGGTAGGCATGGCGCTTTGCTAGAAGCCAACCTTGTCTTGTAAATCGGTATAAACGTAGTACGAGGTACTTACGTGTTCGGATAGTCCGACGACCGTATTTACTGCCAACATATCTGGGGATCTCATGGGTCGCTTCCCAAAGATTCACCGATGACGTATGACTCGCACTTTAAATTAATCTGGGTTTAATTGGATGAGAGAGAAAATTAATCTGGGATTAATTGCGGAGATATTTTATCTAGGATAAAATATCAATTAAAGAGAGATAATGATTAATTTGGAATTAATCGATTAAATTAATATATTCGATATATTAAACGAAATTGGATTTCGACGCGGAATTAAAATTAGATTTTAATTCGGGCGAACGAATTAATTTGGAATTAATTCGTTAGCGACGTGAATAGTGATTTCGCTAGGCAAAATCATTTAATTACGACGCAACGGAAAATTCGTTAATTTGGAATTAGCGAACCCGAGCCCGAGATTATTTGGGATTGCATTCGCATTTCGAATTCAAGTGTGGCACGCAAGTCAAATCAAGCGTCAAATCGCTAGTCGCTTCTAGCATCACATCATTCGTCAATCAAATGATAGATGTCTTTCACTTTGAGTGATTGACGCCAGTCACTATTCATTGATTGATGGATTGATGGAGTGATGTGTGTGGTTGGAGCCATTAAGGCTTGACTTTTTGAAAGCCAAATTCATTCTAAATGAATTTGAAATTAACAAATGTGTATTAGATACACTTTTGGCAACCAACACACACAATTTCTCTTCTCTCTTTCTCTCTTCATCTCACGCCCATGGTGGGTAAAGTTTTCTTCTGTTTTGGCAGTGAACTGCCGAGAACCAAGAGGAAATGGGAAGCAAGTGTGGTGATTTTTATGGCAAAAATCACAAGAGCTAGCACTCCGAGAGACATGCGAAGGTGATAGGGAAGTCCACCCATGAGCCGGGAATCGTTTGACGAAGCTTGGAGCTTGTTCAAGGAGCATCAATGGCCGAATCTTATAGGGCAATGGTAGTGAATTGATGTGACCATGATAGTGAGCAAAATCAAGTTTTGTTCGTCGTAGCGTCGCTCAACCGATCAATGTGAGTATGATTAGTATTCGCACTTATTTCATGCTTGTTTAATGATCTTGGGACCTTAGCAAACACCTACAATGGTATCAGAGCAAGGTTGAACATGAAAATGTTTAGAGCTTAAAATTTGGGAAAAATTGATTTTGAGCATGTATAATGAAATTTGATGAATTATTATGCTTAAATGTGTTTTAATTGATGATTGATTGGATCAATTTGATGAAATTGTGTTTGGAACAACTTTCCCCAATTTTTTAGGCTTGGCCGAAAATAGAGAAGCCCTAAATGTCTTGGATTTTTGTTTTTTGATTCATTGGATGACTTGAAAACAATTTAGGATGTTGATTTAATGTTGAATTGAATTTAATTGGATTGAATTT